>JAYMTE010002248.1:0-11556 GCA_036897545.1 Pelargonium fulgidum
TTACTAAGCTATTTTGCACATATTTCCCGTGCATCGCACGAGCTTCTCACCTAGTTGAGAGAGAGAAGAGAAAAGGGAAGAGTATGTGCTGCACAGAATAATGCGTGACCGTTAAATCCCAATTCCCAACTCAACAAGCTATTCTTAGGCAGTTGTCAACTTGGCATAGCAAGCATACCAATATTCGTTGTTAATTAAATTCAATAAAAACAAATTTAATCAAATATCAAATTTCTTGTTTTTTATTTTTCTATTTTAAATTCTGAAAAAATATAAAAATAAAAATATACTTGCAACAACAAAAACATAAACACAGCCACAACAACAACCGCAACATAGTGATATATTCTGGCAACAAAGCGTTTTCTCTCTTTATCTGAATCTCCAATCTCAATCGACGAAGGTCAGTTAATGACTCAATTCTCTATCTCTTACCTTTTGATTCTTCAATTTCATCGCAGATTCATTTTATGCGTTTGTTTTTCTCAATGTTTTTGTTTCTATTGCTTTGAATTGAGTAGTGTGGCAGCGATTTTGTGTTTTTCTTGTTTTATTTCGTTTTATTATGTGCTGAGGAACCTTGTGTTTGGTTTCCTAGAAAGCGGTGGAAAAAAGAGATGAGAAAAAAAGAAAAAAAGGATATGAGTGTCTGACGTTTTCTATTAAATTTTGTGTTTGACGGTAAAGAACTCAAAGTTACTGAAACAGTAGTATCAGGCTCAGTTGATCTATTGGTTTTTGTCTCCGGTAATGGATTGTGAAAAGCTTAGCATTTGATGATTCTGATTTCTCTTTGTCATTTTCCTGCATTTTCTCGGCGGCCAAACGGAGCTTCTAGTTCGTGTAGTATTATTCAATTGCCTGATCAGCAAATCTGCTGTTGATGATGTGTTTTATGATGTTCTTGTGAATATGGTTATTTTGTGGCTTTTATTGATTTTTACTTTGATGTTTTGTTGTTGAGAAGAAATTGCTGGCAAAGCAAAAGTATCAAGAAATCAAGATTCAAATTTGTCATTAATTTGTTTGCTCTGTACATTTCAATAAAATGCCTCCCACTTGACTTAATGAGGCTCTTCTTAGCCTGCCTGTGCCCCTTTTCTTCTTCTTCTTCTGTAAATGGGATCCAATAGATTATGAATCCTATAGGTTAGGAGTTCCAAATTTTTTGTTTGTTTTGTTTTGTAGATCAGAGAGTATTTATCTGTAAATGCAACTGAACAGTGTAAAATTGATTGATCTATCCCTGCTTTCAGCTTTCCCCTTGGCTCCAATCATTTGACTACTCTCAATCCTTCCATATTTTACTTCGAGCTATATTCTGAGATTTTGATTTCGCTTCAAACACAGTTTAGTTATTGTCTTTAATATTTTTTGCTCCTTTTTTCCCTACAACAGATCTTGTGCATCGAAATTGGGGGTGGTATAGTAGCAATCATGCGTTATAATAAAGGAAGTAAGGTGGAAGTATTGAGCCAAAGGGAGGTGCCCTCAGGTTCCTGGCATCGTGCTGAGATAATCTGCGGTAATGGCCACAACTACACAGTCAAGTATGAGGGAATGGCAGGTGCTAATGGCAAAGAAATTGTGGAGAGGGTGCCTAGGAGGGACATCAGGCCGTGTCCTCCTCCACCCAGTGTTTGTGAGAATTGGATTCCTGGTGACATTGTAGAGGTGTTTGATAACCACTCTTGGAAAATGGCAACAATATCAAAGGTGTTGGGGAAAAAGTATTTTTTAATCAGGCTACTTGGATCTTCCCAGGAATTCAAAGTCAGCAAATCTCACCTCCGATTGAGGCAGTATTACCAAGATGACAAGTGGGTCATGATAGGAAAGGTAATATTATCTGAGTAATTTTAGTTAAGTTATATTATGCAATAAATACTTATCTGAGTGAAACTACTGGAATTTGGTGTGGCCATTTTGGTTTCCTGGTGCGGATTACATTTTATTTTCCTTGTTCCTGTTTTCGTTCATATATGTGCTAAACACGGGTTGGAGTTTATTAAAATTCTTGTTATGTAAATTGAAAATACACAACTAAATTAGCACTAATAGAGTGATAATATTGCTCATCTCTTAGTTTTCAAGCAAAACAATTAATGCATGCCTAGAAATATCTCATGATATATCCTTAATGTAGTTATTTATCGACTTCCTTCTATTTTTAATGTTTCAAACAGGTTTCTGGCAGTTGTGAAGAAGAGAAAGATGATGCAAATTTAAATCTCAAGTATAATCATAATTCAAGCTCCCAAGTTCAGCAGGCAAGTAAAAGAATAAATGCACTTGTAAAAGATGACTATTCTTTTGTTAGAAATAAAGGAGATTTCCAGGAATCCCATATTGTTTCCTCGCAAACTCTGAAGAGAGGGTCACCCTATTGCTATTCTCCAATAGAACCATGTGCCGGAGCTGCTAAGAAATTCAGAGCAGTTGAAGAAGAGGGTAGGCGTCAGCGGCTTGTTGCTACCTATCCATCCTTATTTCGTGCACAGGTAGACGCTGTTGCTTCCCCATGCCAAATGCTGCATGAAAAATACATGCATGACAGAATATATGGGTTTTCTGAAATGGATGCTGAGAGGAGGAAACCAAATGATGCTGTTGGCTGTTCGCTTGCAATAAACTTAGACTCTAATGATGCTGATAGTGATATATGCTCTGTTGGTAGTTGTAGCGTCAGTAGCAACAATTCCTATAAGGCATCTCATCACATAACTATGGGTCCTGTGAAAGATACTGATGGTCATTTAAGTGATGCTGAGTCTATTTGTCAATTGGGGTATGAGGAAGGAAATTGTCTACTTCCTACAAAAGAGGAATTGGCTGCAGAAATCCATAGGTTAGAGTTGCATGCATACCGCTGCACTATAGAGGCATTGCATGCATCAGGACCCTTAAGTTGGGAACAGGAAGCATTGGTGACAAACCTTCGTCTTTCACTCCATATATCAAATGATGAACATTTAATGGAGCTAAAAAACTTATCTGCTGAAACGAATATCCCTATTAATTGACAATAAACAAAATAACCTTTTTGGGGGGCTATAGATTCATTTTCTTTTTAGCTGTAGAATCTGTTAAACTTTTGCTTAATTGAGCTCACTTCATTGTAAGAATCAGGGTCAGATGTTGCTTTTGTTCTGGTTATTCAACCTATAATGGTCTAGATAGAATGTATGTATTACCAACTTTTGAAAGTAATGAACATTTCTCATCTTTATCTTCTTTTTCTTTTCTTTTTGTTCCTTTGTAGCGTTTACGCATTTTGTTATGATTATTGTTAGAATATCTTCTTTTTCTTTTCAATTAGAATGTGAATTTGGTGGAAAGTATACCATAAAATTTGCTAAGAGTTGTCAAGCAATTTGTGGATCTAATGTGCAATTTTATTATTATGAAGGTGATGTTGGCATTTTGATTCTGAACTAGTGTGCTATTTGTATCAATGCTATTTTCTTACCAGAGGATTGAGGATATTGTGCTGATGACTTACCTGTAGCGATGTCATGTATATCACTAGTGTTTCACTAAAGTAAAGTTGTAAGATTCTTAGTTTTGGAATCTCTTGTGCATAATGAAGTTGGCCCATGCTATGTGTTTTCATATGATATGAATATCATCAATTTCCTCAATACCATTTGGCTGCATAAGCAGATTCAATGGGGGATGTTATTGATGCTTACCCTGCATTTTCCAGGGCCAAAGTAGGAGGCAAATACACCTTGCTTCCAAATCAAGACTTACCCTTCTAGTTTATTACTGGTTGCAACGTGCTTCCTCTCTCAAGGCACCAGTGAATCTTAGATATCTGTTCTGCTGAAGGATGTGAGCTCAGAATTTTGTGGCTGTCATGGAATAATCTGATATTTAGATGCTTGAAAGGTGTTACTTTCGGACCTTTACCTATGCTCATCCATGATTTTTGCTTCTTGGCATGTGGTAAAGTTGATCTGCTAGAAAGTTATCACGTGGACTCATTTTATTTTTGTTATTATAGATTTCATAGTTAAATTGAGTAATGTTCTTTTATGGCTTGATTTTTCTTATCCTTTTTCAACATTTGTGAAGCATTTGAAGCACATTTACTTTACAGAAGTAGGGTAAATACCATGTTGAATCAGAAGGTGTGTTTGGTTTAAGCATGTTTTCTGAAGCATCAGAATTCCTGGTCAAATGAGTAAGAACCCTTGTAGGGATTGCTTGCTTGCTAAATTTAGTAAACAACAAAGAAAATGAGGTAGGAAGTTTTCCAAGTAAATGGATGTTGGAATGAATATTATGATACTAAACTTTCTGAGTAGTTGCTGAGATGGAGTCAAGTACTCCATGGCATTCTTGAAACAAGACATAAATATTCTTGGTGTCATAAAACCAAGTCAGGATGCCCTTCTGTTCGACAAACAACAATAATTCAAATGTAATGCCTATTATCTATAAAACTTCAGGAAGAGATGTAGCAAGATTAGAGTTGCTAGATCTCTTAGAAATTATTTATTGCTTCACTCACTAAGCACTTTTAGGCCTGTGTCTGAGTTCTGCAATGCTTCCAAACCTGATTAATGGTAGACTGAAACGTGGGGTGCCCATTGTCTTCTCATGGTTATTAGCCTGTAGATAGTAGTTGCAAGTCATTTCTAATGTCTTATGGCAGTATTCTCCATGTTGCATCAAAATGGTAAGAGAAACTTCATCAGGTTTCCTTAGATGGCTCTAGCTGAAATTAACTTGACAACCATAGAAAAGTTCCAATCAAGCTGCATATTGATGCAAAGATTGCTCTAAAAGGGTGACAATCACACTTTGAAGTAGTAGTTTTTGATTACCAGTTTGTCCCAAGAGATTGCTCATAACTTTTATCTAAAATTTGTATATCAATTTGAGATGTCCTAGCTTGAAATTGTTGGCCAAATATGCTATGTAGTGTGATAGTCAAATGATTATTCTGTGTTTTCTCTTCATGATACCTTGATTCTTTCTTGAATTTAGGAATGGCTTTCATCCAGGAGCCCATCTTCTCTTATGTGAAGATAAGTAATAGGTGAAACAGAAAGTTTCAGTTTCTGACATCATTCCATATAGTTCTATCTTTGTCTCAGCATGTTAGAAATAGCAGACATCAAACTCGGTATACTTGGGTGGCTTGTGTATGATGTCTGGCTCATCTGAATCCCTCATGAATTATTTGCACCTTATATCTCTCTAATAGGCAAAGGTGGTAATTAAGTGCCATAGCTTCCGTACATATCTTCAAGAAGGATAGGCATTAATTTGACTGTGATATTTCAGCTGCTTGTCTGTTTATGTTTCCAAATATTGATAATGTTTGAAGTTCAAGATAACATGGGCCAGAGTTGGAAATCTGTTATCTGTTTTTGTCGCATAAATCCAGATTTTCCTGTTATTTCCATTTTTACCTTATCTGCATGTTACACCACCAAATTAAATTAAATCATGCTTTATTTATTTACAAAAAAAAAAAAAAATAACTCTAAGTCTCTACTAATCGTGGTACGCATTTTTGCATACTATTATAAGCTGATCTCTTATTAGAATGACTTTACTTAATTAACTCTTGCATGACGTAAACAAGTTATATCTGTTACATTTTCTTTGTCCAAAAGATTTTTCTTCCATTCTTTTTTAGGGAGCACTGTATTTATGAATTCATTATGAATTAAGGAGTACAAAATAAGATTCCTTCGAAAAAAAGGAGTACAAAATAAGATAATTTTGCTTCTTCAGTTGTATTTGGACAGTTATATGGTAATTTTTCGGTACATCAGTGATAACCACTTAATTTGTGATTGTTTCCTTTCATTTCATCTAGCAGAAGATATCTTGGTCATGTTAAAGCAGGCATGATTTCGCGCTATGGGTCTGCTTATTCTTTTTTTTTTTTTCATTGTGCAAGAGAACACTTTGCTTTTCATGTAGGTGAGAGGCTTACTTTAGCAATGTCATGCTTGCTGAAATATCAATCCAATGCAGACATTCAGGGGTTCAAATAAAAAATTACGAAGCAGGTACAGCCATATTCTTCTTGTTTATTGATTTATTTGACCAGATATGCATATTTCTGTTGATGTGCAAGCTGAAAAATATTGCCATCCAAGGCTACATAGTTTAGTTGGCAGCTGTATGATTCTGAACATTTAATGAAAAAACACTGATGTTTTTAGTAATGTTTCTATAGATTTCCTTTGGACACATCTGCTGCTCTGGTATTTGACTGGTTTTACTATAGTACTTGTGCATTTGCTTTGTTAAAAACGTCACCATTTGACTTGCATTTACACGTTGATATCACGTGCCGACATAGGAAGGATGGTGGCACTCCAACTAATTTTCAGGACATGCAAGGAATGAAAGACAAGTTTCCCGAGTATGATAACTGCAGTCCAGCTGGTTCTGGTTTGTATTCTTACTAAAGTTGAGACAACAAGGGAGAATAATTTTTTAGTTATTAATGTAGTTGCTGATTTTTTTTGGTATATTATTAAAGGATATTATACATTCATGTCAGGGCAATCTTACAGGATCCCAACTGCTGAGATTGAGTTGTTGACTTGTTTTCAATTTCATGTAACCTCTATCATTTGTGGATTTACTTGAAAGTTGAATCCAGCAAAATGGGTCTCTCTCAAATGGGTAAAGGCCCATCAGTGAAGGTTGCTTGCTTCTGTCTCAATCCTAAATCCAGTATTCTGTGGGCCCAAATGGGTCTCCCTCATTAATCTTCCTGATGGCCCAACTTTTTTTTCTTTGCTATGATAGGGCATGCAACTATGCAAACATGAAACTTCCTACTCTTGCTGGCATGGCATGGCATGGCAAAGCAAGTAACATCAGCTTGCTAGCTGGAAAGGAGCTCTTTAGGTGAGAAACGGCAACATTTGGTATGCTTCTCTTTTCGTCTATTTCATTACGTTTTTAAGCTCTGCTTGGCTGCCATGCAATTCTACATTGCAACCTTCCTTCCCTAAAATGCTAATAAAATAAAATACTATTAATTAAAAAAGAGAGACAAAAAGACTATGAGACATCAGCTATCACGAAATGATGCATGTTTTCTTCTATCTGGAGTCCAGAGGTTTCCCCAACCTTAGCAGCATTCATTAAATCAACTTTGGCCTCTTTCTCAACCTAACTTTGCGTGTTGCTCCTCCTCCACGCAATGAAATCAAACAAAAAGACAGATATTAATAGCTCCTTTTCTCAAGTCAAGTCCTCTAAGATACGATGTTGGGTTGCAAAATTTCATGCTTGGAGGATAGGCAACTGAAATACTTGTATTCAAAATTACCATATGGTGTCTAGTCAATATTGGCCTAACTCACACCAAATATCTGTATTCTCCTTGGTATTTTAATTCATTAATATTTAATTTACTGAAATACAAACTTGGAGGAGGAAACATGAAAGAAGAGGGCAAATGCACAGTTGTGTCTTTCAGCTTTTGTCACCAGAATGAACAACACATTTCCATGGTGTCATTCTTTTTGGTTAGATTTAATTAATTTTAATTGATTAAACAAGTGTTAAATTAAAAAAAAAGAGAGATAGAGATGGAGATAGGGAGAGAAGTGATGGATGAGAAGGGTACAAATAAGTGTGTAATATATTGCTAATGCATTTAAGTGGCTCCACCAAATCCTCTGCCATTGTCTCATATGCATCTGTTCATCATTGGTGCTCCCATGTGATCTTGCCTCTCCTAGACACTAACTGAATGAATGAGAGAGATGTTTTGTATCATTATACCCCTCCTCCCTTATTTTATTTCAACATATTATTCTCATAATTTGGAGTTTCTATTTTCAACCACTTCTCCTCCTATGTGTTATTTTACTTGCATGTGGCAATGTTACCTTCACTCTTTACTTTTTCCTTTCTCTTTTTTGGTTTCTTTGTCTTGGAAACTTATGGCATCCAAAATTTGATTTATAATCTCTTTAAATAATCAAAATGTTTGGTTTTGTTAGGCTAAAATGAAAAGTATATGTCTAATGGTAGTAATATTCATGATATTAGAAAGTGAAAGGGTAGTGCAGTCAAGTCAAGAATCCACAACTCAAGCACGCCATATGTTGACATAGGAGTCTGTAATAGAATAGATGGGGACCAACATTTGATTTGACCAATGAAAGTTCCAGTTTTTGGAAGAGAACAAATTCATCAAAGTGGTAACTAACAATTATGCAAATGAAAGAGATTTTTGCTTGCATATAGTTGCGTTTTGATATTGATGCTGATATTGATATTAGCCTCCCAATTAATATACTCATATTATTGATTAGTATTCAAAATAAATAATTTTGATACATAGAACATACTATATACACACACAGGCCACAGCATTAGAGCTGGCAATGGCATTAATGTTTGCAGATTTTAGTTTAATTATTTGGGTCAGTATTGGTTGGAGTTGGAGCAGCATCTAATCCAAATATTGAAATCTTAGTGTGTGGATGAGAGCTAGAGATCAGATCAGATCACAATCACATATATGATGATATATCTTGGGATCTGACTGTACTTGGATTTATCACTTGTGGGTCATTTCATTGAGATCAGACAGTCCTCATTCCCTTTAACAGAGAGCTTACACTGCAGAATCTGCACTGTGCAGTGCTGAACACTAGCAATTGTTTTAGCTGACCTTTCAAGAAAGAGTGATGAAAAAAAGGGGGGGAAAAAGATAGATAAGTAATGATATGATATGGCAGAGAAGGGCTTTGATCAGAGTTCAGAGTGAGTACTCAGAGTGAGATATTATAGAGATCACATTATTCATTGATTCACAAAGACAAAACTGAAAAGCTATTACTAGTAGCTAATAGAGAAGTGCCAAAGCATATAGAAATTTTGTTCTTGCCAAACATCCAAAAGGAGCCCTCATTGACCAAAACTGTTATTGCTAGCTTTCTTTGTCTGTGAAATGATAGACCCACCATTTTCTCTCCTTACAGCATCTCACATTATAGCCAAAAGGGCAGACACGAAAGCCAGCTTAATTTCTTTGGCATAAATTAATTATTTGGTACCATCATACAACTAATAAAATCTAGCTAGTTGTCTTTTTTCACATCATTTATTTGTTATCAATCATAATCTTATTCTCTAATTTAATATAGTAGATGCTGCAATGTCTGTGAACAAAACTGAGAGCTGGGTTCTTTGGCATGTACTTGGAACCAGATATTCACATGCAACTTGGGGTCATGAGTCATGTTAATTATATACATGAGTATATTTTTACATGTTGCTAATTGTTATTGTTTTGTTAATGATCATATTACCTAATCAAATCCCCACATTGATAAATATAAAATTTGCATGAGAATAGAAAAAAGAATAAATGAAGCATTATCCATGCATGAGGGAGGAAGATCACTGAACTACCTTATTTGTTAATATTTTTTATTCACAAGGTTATATATGTTTTTTTTTTTGCACTGTAGCATATAGCTCGAACTTTTCAGATGGGTCCCCACTGGAATGTTAATTTTGTTGTCTAGTAAGGTTGAGGGGACATTTGCCTAGATGTTCATGTCAAAGCATACTTATAGGACAAAACACACATATATAAACACAAGTCTCCAATTATAGTTAGTATAGATTAAAGAAGAGGAAAAGGCGCTAATTAATATTAAGACACGGGTTACAATTAATCAAAAGAGGCCTATCACGTACATATTACGTGAATAAATTGGGAGAAACAGGTTAAAAGGATCGTGATGAACGCTACAATAATTTAAACTATTATTAAAATATACAGAATAATAGGCTAGCATAGCACAGCACAGCACGTAATTTGAGATTAGTGTCGTGATAACGAAGAATAAACAGGTTTGTAATTTGTGATTAATTATGTACAATGGTACTGTGTCATTATTAATTTATATAACCAAAGTTATGGTTTTGGGAATTGAAAAATGAAAATTAGGTGAAGATATAGAAATGGAGATCACATGGATTGATATGGCATGGCATGCTTTGATTCCTTTTTAATAAAAGCTAAAAACACCAAAACAGTACTGCTTAGAGGTTCAAGTCTTGAAGGGAAGTGAAGAGAAATGCTTTCTGGGGACCATCATAGTAACTAAAAGCTTCCTTAAGAGAGCATGAGAAGATCCCAAAAAGCAGAAGCACAATGTTTTGTAAAACAATAACTAAATTTTTGTATTAAATAAAAAAAATCCATTTGTTTACGTCTTTTTTCGGTCTAAACCATGGGTTTCCTGAGAGGACCCACAAACTTGCGGTTGACAGTTTTAAGTTGTTTTACCACGTCCAGACTAATTTTCATGGGTGTCCCTCTCCCTATGGATGTGTTTACATGTTCTTCTTTCATGAATCTTATTACTTGTTGCTAGTATTCACAAAGCCCTATAAAGGAGAATATTAGTGATAAATAATATAGTGTTGCATGGTGGATCACATTGAGAGTGTCTCATCTTATGCATGAGCATTGAGTGGGTTTGCTTGAAAAGAAAACAAGCAATGCATTGGGCACAGCAACTCATGTTGTTGTTGCTTTTAATTCTTGTACTAAAAACACATAGAAGTAAAAGCTATGTAGCTTCACTGGTCTCATGATCTATCTCTGCTGTGCTGTGCTGCCCAAATATGATTTTTGTGATAAACAAATGGGATTGCTTTGCTTGTGTTTGTGGAGTGTTATTGGGTTGTGTAGCAAAGCAACCACCACTACGCAATTCAAGTTTCTAATTCTGTCTTTTTTGGTTCCTGTTTTCGAAAAACAGATAGTTGCAGGAAGGAAGCTTCTCTTTGTTAATTTACTAGAAATCAGTAATTAATTAGCTTCATCAACATGTTATTGAAAAATGAGTTCATTTCCGATTCTGATGGTGTTTGTTTCCGTGACAAACAAAAATCAAGGACACGAATATGTTCACACATTCTACTATGGTTCTTTAAATTGTGCATATTTTGCTAAATAGAAACATAAACTCAATCTGGTGAGAGACTTCATTGTCAATTTAAGAAAGAAAAACAAAATGCATGTGCATATGTTTTTTTTTTTTTTTTTTAATTTTTAATTTCCATTATGTTTTTTCAGTAAACCGAAAAGAACCGCATGCTGAGCCCTTTGTGTAAGGCTTGCGCAACTTGGCAGGCAGGTGAAGTTTGTATTTCTCATTTGAACTTGATATCGAAAATTGCGCATCCAGCCGTCCAACTTGCTTGTATTTTGAGTCAAGTCCCATATTTGTCTTGTCCCATATTTAATAAATAGAAAACAAAACAGGTAAAATGATATGGTAATAATAAAAAATAAAAATAAATAAATATATATATTTTTTTTTTTTGCTTTTTTGTGAATGGTCATTGTTTAATCTAAATTTGATTTAGGTAAACACAATTTTTTTAATAGGCAGAAGGTCAAAAATTGTCTATGAACTATCTAATTTGTGTCATTTTGGTCATTAAACTATCAAACATGTAATCTTAGTCCAAGAGATAGGCGAAAGAGCCGTTATAGTCCAAACGTTTTAAAAAATCGAGCCCTGTCAGGACTTCCGT
>JAYMTE010002249.1:0-11553 GCA_036897545.1 Pelargonium fulgidum
TGTGGTGGAGAAAAGATGTTAAAGGAAAAAAAAAAAAAAAAAAAAAAAAACCCTTTTTTTCTTAGCTTTCAGGATTTTCTGGGAAGGATTTATAGGTTGGAAGTGAACAGTATTTTTATTTTATTTTATTGGATTTTAGTATTGGAGATGTATGTTTCTCATTGGTTTTTGGGACTCTAGTGCTTTTGCTTCCCATAACAGTTTTGGAGGAGAAAAAGATGTGTTTGGGTGCAGAGAAAATTTTATACAAATCCCAAGTTGGGGATGTTTGGCTCTGCTCCTCATTGAAAACCAGGGAACAAAATGTGTGTTGTGACTTGTGATTGTGAATAGGCCTCTTTTTTAACTGATTTTGCAGTTTCATACCAAAACCTGGCTGTAAAGGCCAATCAAGCTTCCACATCACATGTACTGGATTGGGTTCAACAGGTTTTTGGCAGGGATTTTGCAAAAATAATGAGACTCTAGTCTTTGTCTTATGTTTGAGTTCTAGTTCCTTTTGAAAGCTTTAACTCCCATATGGTATTGAGATCGCTTTCTTAATTGGGTTGGCCTTGGATTTATGGAATTTTGCTCTTTTGTGGTTTGGTTTGGTTAGTTTTTTATAGTTATTGCAATGCTTTATATGTTGAAACTTGAAAGCTTGTACTTTGAGTTGAGATCTTATAACTCGTGATTATTTTATCTTTTGGTGTTATAGAATGGCAAATAATAAGCACATTATTCTGAGTGATTGATAAGATGTGGTATTGGGATCGTTAAGGTGTTTGTTTCTGACCCGAAGAGCACTTCAGTCTTTAGTTTTCGGTAATTTCTAAACTGGGTTGGCCTTAGATTTATGGAATTTCACACTATCGTGGTTTGATTTAGTTAGGGTTTTGAATGAGCTTTCTCCAATGCTTTACGAGATGTTGATAGGTCATTCTTCGATTTTCGTTTTCTAAAGTTGAGTTCTTACAAAATTGTGATTTATCTTTTGGTGTTCTAGATAGGCGGAAAATAAGCTCATTCTTCGAGTGATGGATGAGAAGTGGTTGTTGGAATTGGACTCGTCATATACAGAGAAGAGCACCGAGAGGTTGTATCCAATCTATTTTGGCGCTTCTTGCGCTTTCTTTGCTCTCCAGCTTTTGTCGGGTTCTGATATGCAAGACGAGAGATGGTCTCGAGTTTGTGAAAAAATGATTCAAGGAAGTGCACATCTCTTGGGATTGCTCGTGTGCAGAATTCAGAGCGAAGGAGCCAACAAGAGAAACAACGAGCTTCTCCTCAAGTTCGAGGCTGCGGAGAGAGAAATCGAAGAGTTGAAGAAAACAAGACAAGAAGATGCGAAAGCCAATGAGAAAGTTGTTGGCATCTTCGCTGGGCAAGAGCAAAGCTGGTTCAACGAGAGGAGGAAGCTCCGGCAGAAAATTGGCGCTCTAATAAATGAACTGAGAGTTTTCGAGAAAAAGAGGAGTGAGGCTATTTCGGGTTTGAACGAGAAAGTGAAAGAAATGGAGCTTCTTGTGCAGTCCAAGGATAAAATTTTGGCCAAAGAGGAACAAAAGAGGAGCGAGTTGGAAGCGAAGCTAAGAGAGGCCGAAAATGTGGCGGAGGAATTGAGAGAAGCTGCAAAGCGTGATGCTCAAGAGCATTCCACGGAGATTTGGAAGCACAAAACCGCCTTCATTGAGTTGGTTTCAAATCACCGGCAGCTTGAATCAGACATGGGCAAGGCGATTAAACAAGTTGAGGCTGCGAAAGAAGAGCTGAGTTTGGCATTCAAACAAAAAGAGGAGTCAATGATGATGGTGCAACGACTATCATGCGAGATGGTGAAAATGCACAATGAAACGGAACAAAAGGACAAGATTTTATCAGCAATGGTGAGGAAATCAAAATTGGACGCAATGGAGAAGCAATTGCTTTTGAAGGAGCTTAAGTTGTGCAAGGCTAAGAAGAAGCAAGCTGAAGTGGAAACCGGAAAGTTGAGGGCAGTGTCCGAGTCTGCGCGTGAGAGACATTCGTTTAGGAGCTTGTTGGCTAGACATGCAAGTTCAAGATCACATTCTACTGATGCTGGCCGCGAGCATGATGAACCTGAATTCAGAAAAGAATCACAAGTTTATGTGCCTGAGGAAACAACCAACAATCAATTTGGTGAGGGTGAGTTTACAATTCCCTGATCTATTTAACATTTGGAACTAGAAACCCGTAGGAAACTAGATTTATTCCTTAAGAATTGCATTTATAATTTATGAATAACTTACACTTAGTATTTAAAGATTTTTGCACTTCAATTCACGTTAAATTTAGTCACACCATTTTGTTAGTAACTGTTCTTAAGATGAAAAAAATACTGTTTCATCCCTTATGTACTCTCTTTAATACCTCAAATTAAATATATATAAAAACTTGTATTTTTGTGCAATTAGTGAATGAACAAGGAAAAGATACGATGCAAGAGATGGAGCACCTCTAGGCCATATTTTTGGGGCTTGAGGCAGTTTGAGAGGCATTTGGGTCATTCTATATTATTTGGAAATTTTCGATATTCTATTTCTGGTGTCTTTTGAGCTGAGGTTTGGAGTATGAGTTATAAATAGTTGTTGCATAACTTCTTTTGTTTCTTGGCTTATATAAAAGATAAAATTTTATTTTCATATAATGGTCGCATGCAAGACGTGATGAGAGGAAGTGCGAATATTCCGTCTAACTAACTAACAATATAGCCTATAAGTGACTAAACTCAATTAGTCAAGTGTCGTGAATTTTTTTATGCTAGTTATGTGTTTGTTTTGTTTTAAAAAACTTTTCTGGGATTAAACATTGGCTTGTAGAATCATATACATTTGTTCTTCATTTCTCTCATTTTCGCCTTCAAATGACTACAGCTGATGCTAATATTCGAGTGGAAGGTTGGGTGCAAATGGAAGCTGATAAGTATGCGACACTAATTGAGCAAAGGCACCACCAAGAAATCAATGCTTTTGCAGAACAAATGAGACTAAAAGACGAGAAATTAGAAGCTTGTCATTGGAAGTTGCTGAGCATGGAATTGGAAACAAAGAGACTGAACCACGATTTGTCACAGCTCAGACACGACAACACTAAATTGGAAGCCTTGTTGGTCAAGCGAGACGAGGAAATAAATTCCTTGAAAGATCAGGTCCAGCTCCTGAATTGCTCCAAAACCAACATGAATTTGTCTCGGACTGGTCCATGGTTAGACAAATGTCCGGTTTGGTCAGAAGTGAAGATTATAAAGCAGAAACCGGGACAGAGGCAGCGAGAATGTGAGACAGAAATGGAAGATGAGGTGCATTGTGTAAATAACTGCGAAGAAGTGGTTTTGGCCGTCCAATCTCCGGGAAAAGAGTTTGAGGAAGAGAACGATGATGTTGCTAACCTTAGTCCTGTCCGAGAAGTTGCGAGTCCCGTTGCTAAAGAGAAGTCTCCGTGGAGGATGGACTTTAATGCTCTCGGAGTTTCCTTCAAGATCAAGAGGCTGAAGCAGCAACTTTTGCTGGTGGAAAGGTTCGCGGGGAAGCAAGAAACTGGCGAGGAAGTGGAAAACAAAGATAACGGGAGATTTGGCGTAAATGGCTTTGTTTTAATGATGCCTTTGCTCAACAAGCAAGTTGGCCGGTACCAAACCCTCCAAGGGAAGACGGATGATCTCTGCAAACGATTGGTAAGTTCTGTTTCTATAATGTTCAAAGATCTCGTAATTTGTTACATTTTGATTAGTACACAAAAGCACGAAGCTCTCTTTGCTGCTGGGTCTGGAGAGGGTAATTTATGCACACAATATTAGTATCCTAGTAATTTTGTGGAGAGACTGTTTTCTTGACTCGAAAACTGGCGTGTTGAAAGTTTTGTATTATGTTAAATGGGCCGGTTGACACGACACGACACATGACACGCACAAAACATACAAATATTTGGGTTCAAAATAACATGTTTAAATAGGTTTGAATTGTCCCGACCTGACGTATTTTATCCATTTATTTTATCTGGGTCATTTGTTACAAAACATTTTTTTTAAATTACCATTTTACCCTTAAATTTGTCACTATATAGGTTAACAAACACGATTAATCTATACCCAAACTAACTTAAATTTATGGTGTTCGTGTTGAGTCACGGGTCATGACCCAAATTATCAATCTAACACCGAGTAACCGACTTTATTTTGTTCCTGCTATGTACTCTCGTTAGCTTATCTCTGAAACTATAGTTGATGTTCTTTACAATTGTTCAGCATGGAAATGAACCAGACTTGCATCAAGGTGAAGTGATCACAACATCAAGAACGAAGAGCGAAACCAGAACCCTCAAGCACTACCTCGAGGAGACGTTTCAGCTGCAGAGATACATAGTTGCGACGGGGCAGAAAATGATGGAAAGTCAGACCAAGATTGCTTCTGAGTTTGTAGAAGAAGGGCTTGACAAGTCTGCAACTTTTGACCGAAAGCGATTCGGGGATGGCATCAGGAGTCTCTTTCAAGAAGTTCAAAGAGGTCTCGAAGTCCGAATTGCTCGAATCATTGGTGATCTTGAGGGGACAGTGGCTTGTGAAGGGATGATACATTTGAGGAGGTAGGAGAAAATGTAGTGTAGAGCTGATAATTCGAGTTTCAGTGCAGGATGTACGGATTTTGGATTGGAGTTCTGGTTTTAGTGCAGGATGTGCGGATTCGCCCAACCCAAACCCACAAAATTGTCTGTCGGGTCACAGTTGTCGGGTAGAAATTGCCAACTCTAGAGAATGAAATGTGCTCAGGGAGCAATCTACATCATTTTTATGTAGTTTTTGATTAATTTATTGTATCTATAGTTAATATTTGTATATAACAACTTATTCAATTTGATTCAATGCAATATAAAATAAGATATGTGTTTAGATATTGTTTCATTCTTCATTTCATTTGCCCATTTCATACGAATTAAAGTAGATTTTGGTTTTGAATTAACTTAGTTTTTGGTTTTGGTTAGACATGACGATTCAAGTTTCAGGTTGATTTCAACTCGGCTAAGAAAAAGCTCAAGACTGATTTAAGTTAGACGTTTTAAATAAAATAAACGACTAACTTATATTTCAGTTGATTCAGTCCACAATTTAAAGTCTACTCAAGGCAATGTTATTATCAAAGTTAAAATTATTGTCACCAAAAGGACAATCAACTTATAAAATATGTCAGGCATGAAAACAACAGAATAATGTCATGTAACATTTACTTCCATACAAATATTAGTTGTATGTCAAAACTAGCATTTACTATAGTTTATGTAAAAAAAAGTTATTAATGGACAGTACAGTAGACATTTATGCATTCTTTTGTTTACTCTAAAGTTTGGTAAAGTATAAATGATTTGTTTTATTCCCATCTAGAGCAACAACCTCTTTATGTGAAAAATAAAAATCATTAAGTATGTGTTGGATATGTTGTGTATCATATGTGTATTACAGTACGACAAATTAATTTACCGTGTGTGCATGTTTTGGACCAGTCCGTAGCTGATTTTCGAAATTGATCAGCTACGGATCCTGTCGCAAAAAATCAGCTACGATTCTAACATCTACGAACCGGACATCGTAATTGTTTCATAGCTAATTGAATCATATACGAATTTTGGTCAATCAGTTACGAAAAATTCTGTAAATGATCATTACTATTTTTTTTTAGGGCACGAACACAACACAATTGAAACAATTATATAATATGTAAATTCAAAGCACTAAAAATTTGTATTGTGTTTTTGTCTTATATCATGTTATAACAAAACATATTATCAACTTGAACTAGAATATATGTATATTACATTTATCAAATTTACTTGAATTTCACTTTATAGCTACAAAAGTTAGGGTTGGTCAGAACTAAATGCCTAGACATAAATGTAAGAACTGTAAACACATATGAGGGAGAGAAGCAAATGGTGCATATATGTGTGATATATATTGAATTTGATGAGCTTTTTTTAGTATATAATTTGTGGCAAGGGCTTGCATGCATGTCTTGGTCAAAATAAAGAGTTGATGGGTATTGGGAATTAGGGTCTTCAAATTTCATGCAAGTTGTTCCCTGTTTGTACTGCAGCTTCCATGTAATAAGGGGTGTTGGGTTGGATCTACTATTATTTCCCAATTGCCATAAATACACTCTCTCTCCTTAGAATATTCAACTCTCTCTAGAGTATGATACAGTATATATTTGGAATAGCTATTACACATGTTTTTTCATGTACTAATAATATACAATATAGATGACAAACACATCAATACTCTCTCTCTCTCTCAAGATATTCAAGTCATCTACATCTCCGTGTGTGTGTATATATATATATATATCGAAACTCACTTTCTCGTCATTTATATATGTGTGAATTGAAAAAACAATATAAAAAAAATAGTGGATACACATATTTTCTCATGTAGTAATGTAAATAACACAACATCTCTCTCATCAAGGATAATCAAGTCATTTACATACATTTGCACTAATGTATAGGCAACATATTCTCCATCTCTCTCTTTCTATGAGAATTTTCTATCAATGTATGTGCGAGTGTCAAGGGTATACATATATTTACATGTGTATGAAAATCGAAATATCTAACATATAAAAAAATAGTGATCTCATGAAGTAATTATAGAATATGATGTGACATAAATAGTTGTCTCTCTTTGCGAGGGTATTCAAATTATTTATGTATGCATGTAGATAATAAAATTATATGTATATAATAGTGGTTACACGTGTTTTCTCTTATAGTTAGCTAGATAATACAAAGTCTCGTAAGTCATTCAGTCGATTTTTTAACAAAAGGTTATATTTTCAAATTTTGTTATTATTAATAATATCACAAAGACCCACTATGAATAAATGAGAGAGCTAAAGATTAAAAAGAAATACCAAAAAATTTCATTTATGAATACCCCATGACCTAAATAGAGGCACAACAAGCTCCCACAAAACCAAACATCAACAAATTAATAAGAAAGTTTGCAAATGTGTTTTAATCACTCAAATATTTTATCATTCTACCCCTTATTTTTTTAGGAGCATAGTAAGTGACCAAAAGTCTACATATATACTTTTAGATGAATGATAATGCAATAATTTTATGGCAAGAATTTGATGTGTGGTTGGAGAAAATTGTAAGAGACCCATGGATCAATCATGTTCATGTTGGTCTAGCTTTTCCTCTTTGGCTATAGAGTGACTTTTAGTCAACCCTATATCTCCAACTACCAAGACCACACACAAAGTATGGGTCTAAAAATATTAATTTTGTTGCAAGGAACAATTGTCTCATATTTAGTAGGTTGATTAAACCCTAATTCCAAAATTGACCATCCATCATTCCTACTTATAGTTAAAATTGACCATTCAATAGATTTTAGAAATTTTTGTAATTTTACACACCAAAACTAGTTTATATTTGTCAAAGACTTGAGTTGTTAAATTCAAAGACAGATTTACATGGAGCGGTCGGGATGTATTGCTGAAATTTTTATTAGTTATGATTATGTTAAATTTTGTAACTAGCAACATGATTTTGTCATTAATATTTAAACTTTCATGTTTTTATCCCAACAATTTAATTTCAACCGAATCTATATTTCAAGAACTATTATATTTTTTTAAAAAACAAAATCAAATATTTAAAAAAAAAAAGTCATACTAGCATTTTATTTATATATTTTGCTCCGCGTCAATTTAACAATTTTCATTATTTACTTACATACATATAAACTTTTTATTCGAAATTTTTGTCCCCAAAAACCCAATATTGGGTTTTGTTCTTATTATGTTTGCAAGAATCACATGGCATATTATTTTATTATAAATATTGATACATTTATATATATTACTTAGATCAATCAATAACATGAAATTAAAAAGGCAAAAGAGAAAAGGAGAAATGCATGTGGAAGATAGTGTTTGTTGTCTTCTTCATGTGTGTGATGAAATATAAAACATTAAGAATGCCCTAATTATTGTTAAGTTGGTTTAATTATTCTTCTAAGTAACTTTTTGTAGAAAATATATTGCAATTAAAATTTTCAGACAGCCTAGAGTGGCTCAAGGAAAAAGAGACCTTAAAGCACACCTAAACCCACCCTTCAACTATCACTTTACAACCTATTTAGCTAACAAACATTATTTTCCCACTAGTAAAGCAACACATTTAAAAGAATCATAAACAATAAAATCAAGCACAATATCATTAAAAAAAAAAAAAAAAGCACAATATCATACTATAACACTTAATTTTATTTGTAGATTATAATATATGTATGTGTGTGTTATATTATTATTTTACAAAAAAAAAAATTACTTTTACAGTACTTTATGTTATATTAAGCTTGTAATTGTGATCAAAAGACACACAAGGCCACTTCAATTTTATAATATATGACCTGGATCCAATTGGATATATATTTGTTGTCTTCTGATCATGTTATTTGATTTATTTCTGGGAAGAAAAAAAAACTAATTGCATCCACTTTTGTAAATCTTTTGACTCATAAAAATAAAATAAAAAAACAATTAAGCAAGAAATTTTTGCAAATGATTATCATTGAATCTCCTTTTAAGATCCATGCATGTTTTCTTCTTTTTAATTCTTTTTATATTAATTACTATACGTGCATGTTTTCCTCCTCTTATACTTAAAAAACATATGTCTTTTGTTCCAAAACTTTTTCATATTCTATTTCCTCTAAAAACATTTAATTGTTCATTCAAGCATTACCTTTGAGTCTATACAAATCCATTTATTTAAATGCATCATGTAGCATTAGAAATTTGAGTTTTTACTGTCGGATTGGAAATCTCCAACATAAACTCGTCTCAAAAGGGTTCCCCTTTTTACATGTAAAAATGTTCGTTTGTCTGGCCCGACTCAAACATTAATCTAGTTGATTATATGCAAATCGAGTTTTGGGTGTCCAATGCTACATGTCCAAATTGTAGGGCTCTAGTGTCTTGTAATTTTTAGCTCAATTACTTGAAGTGTCATATTGTAACAACTCGCTCCATGTTGTCATGTAACTCAACAAGTTGACAATCATCATATTCTAGTTGACCCGTTCAATAAAATTGAATATACTAAATTTTCAACATATGATCCACGGATACAAATCGTCAGTCAGGTCGAACATGACCATTAGATTGACAACTCATGTTTTATCCAACTCCTTCGAACTTAGATCCAAGTGAATGCAAAATGAGAGAGCAATATTAAATTTGAACTTAAATGCTAAAACATTACAATTAAGTTGTGCACAATTGCTCGATCTTGAGTCTTCTTCATTAGTTATGTGACAATCATTTGGCATGTCATCTATAGTCATTGTCTCTCTCACCTAATTGTCCTAACATAACATCTCTTTCTTTTTACTTTACTACATATATTAACGGTTCGAAACCACAATTTTACGGTTAAGTAATGTCACAAATCAATTCACGTGCATAAAGTAGTTATAAAAAAAATTACGAGGTTGAGAGTCCAATCAGTTATTGATCCATGTATACTCAATCGTTACGACTTACGTATGAAGATTGATCCAAAAGTCAAGGAGTAAGGACACAATTTTTTTTACGCTAACCTTATGAAAAGGCGCATCACTACATATATTTAATGTTAATAAACTTAGATTACACAATCCAATCAAGGTTTCAACAACGTAAAATGAAGTATAAAAGCAACAATATAATATACCTTTCCCAAGTTAAATCTTAAAACCAGTTTTTGTTAGCAAAGACAATACCATAAACAAATGTAAACCAAGAATTAAGTACGACATACCCCAAATGATGTCTCAAACCAAACTACTAGTTCAAAATTCAAATAGTACCATGAAAAACCAATTACTATTTTTGATGTGAACTATACAAATGGTTTGACCCACCATCTTTTATAAAAAAACAATTACATAATAGCAACATGCCAACTTTTTGATCAATCTATTAAATCAAGCAACTATTGGACTGATATGGATAAGTTACCGCATACATTATACATTAAGATATAAAATAAATCTACCAAAATCGTTAAAAAGAATTATAACAATCGAACCATCGTAATTATGACAGTCTAAAAATTATAGTCACGTGAAATATTAGTTACCAGATGCACTGATATTAACATATCAGCATGTTGATATACAACTTAAAAATTCTCGTAATAGGACTTTCGTAACTGATAATTTCTCGAAACAGTCACACATAAAATTGTAAATATTTCACAAACACATAAGAAAAACAACTATAAGTAAACAATCATGTAATGTAACACAAGAAAAAAAAGGGAAAAAAAAAAAAAAAAAGAGGATCAAATAAATACAACGACAACTATATCTATAGACCTTATGGGTCTCGATACCTTATGACCTTTCTTTTACCTACAATACGACAATTGACCAACGACCCTCGATTCCTAACCGTTGATTTCAAGTCACCATCCAGCCAACGATACATGATCAAGATTTTTCAAAGTGGGGTCCACATAACCCATCACCTCCATAAGGGCATTCTCGTAATTTCAACCCATACCTCCCCACAAGTAAGTGACCAATGAGAAAAAAAGTGAAGACCAGAGCGCCATTTTCTCGTGAAGAAGAAGAAGCTGAGCGCCAGGAGCGTTTGTTGTGACCAACCACGAAAAAATCAAAGCTCACCACACAATTATCTATAAAAACCCGACACTCGATCCACATTATTTTAAAACCTTGATCGTCGACAATGTCTTCTTTAAATTCCAATTCCTCCTCCTCCTCGTCCTCGTCATCGTTTTTGTCCGATTACCGCCGCTACGACGACGAGGAGTCGTGCAAGAAACTGTCGTTTTTGTCTTTTCCGGCGAAGTTGCCGCCGCCGGAGCCTCCGGGGGCGATGACGCCGCCGCTGCAGACGGCGGCATCCGTCCCGTTCCGGTGGGAGGAGGCGCCCGGAAAGCCGAGGGCTGGAAACGACACGAGTGGGGACAAAAACGACGTGGAATTTTTAGGGAGGTGCTTGGAGCTGCCTCCCAGGTTGCTGGTTGCAGATAGTTATGCACGAATTACGAATATGTCCTCGCCGACTACTGTGTTGGACGGGCCAGACGTGGGCCGTTCTCTGGCCTACGGGGTGACGTTCCGATCGTTTCGGAGCCCGGAGAGTTTGGTGAAGAAGGAGAGGGCCGGTTATTTCGGGTCGAGCCGGTGGGGTGGGAGCTTTAGGAAGATTAATGTTGGCAATAGAGAGTTTCTTGGGGTTGAGGGTAGTAATGACTTTTCACACGTGGTTGTTTCCGGTGACGGAGATGGAGATGGCGCCGCCTCCGGCGGTGGTGGAGAGAAAGTTTCTAAGGTGAAAGTGAAGATCAAAAGGAGCACAAGGTCACATTTGTGGGTAAGTGTTGAATATTATCACATATATTTCTTGATTTCCATTTTGAATATGAATTTTAGGTTCCTTCTAATCTTTACAAACAAAATAAAACTTGATGATCAATTTTATACTCCCTCCGTCCCAAAATGAGTGTTCTATTTGTCTAAATTTTTTGTCTCAAAAT
>JAYMTE010002250.1:0-11553 GCA_036897545.1 Pelargonium fulgidum
ATAGCCAAGGTTAAAAGGTGTCTAGTTAAGGGGTGGTATGTGTAATTTACCCTTTATAAATATACAAAAAAAAGTTAGTATCTAATAATGAAACAACAAATTGTGATATAGTGGAAGATGATATTTAGAATAACTACCTCTTGATTTGGCGAATTCTTCCCATTTAGTTGGTGGTTTAGGCCTTGGAAACTGAAAACCACACCATAAACAAAATCAGCAACTGATTCGAGCAAATGAAAATTGAAAGAGTAACAAATGTAAATACATTTTCCACAACCATGAACATCATCATATCGTAATTGTATTTTATACAAATTCAATGTATGGTTTGTTGCAATGCCAGATGTATTGACATAAAATTGTTAAATGCATATACGTTTCTTTACATATCTTGTGGTTCTTCAGCTTACCGTTTCTCCTCCATGTATTCTCTTTTCTTTAGAGAAATTGGGAATAAATAAATAAATAACACAGTACAAGACATAGTAAAAACAACTCTTAACAAACAAGTCCTCCGAATGTGAAACCTTGCAAGTCAAACTAAGGGCACTTATCCCCTAAGAAAGGATAATATAGTCTTCTTTCTTATGAGGGTCAGCATATACATGAACAATAAAAGAGAGACATACCTACTGTCTAATCACTAATCAGAATCTTATTTAGACTACCTTCTGTTATTTCAGCTCAACCCTCATGCACACACACACACACACTTGGCTGTGCCCTTGAGCACAAAAAGGAATCCATTTGTACCAACTGCTGAGTTAATTTTTAATAGACTAATTATGCTACACAACCAATCAACTGTGATATTAGACAATTCACACCAGTTAATGTATTGGACAGTGAATAATTTAGTGTTTTTGATCAGCAGTGAATAATTTAGTAGCCATATTCATGCATGGATATCATAAACACACAAAAACATCTACAAAAGCAAAAACATACATGCTTTTCTCTAGGCAATCTTGTTGTGAGTGGAGGCAACTTCACAATGGGACCGTTTATACTTTCGGTGGAAGGCAAGTTGAAAAGAGAATCCGCAATAGCTTGAACAAGTTCAGTCCCCTTCTGTACACACTCCTTCACCATCTCCTCCCTAATTTCACAAATTCAAACCAACAAATCAGGCGCCGATATATACAGCGATACGAATAAGAAACAGTGACGAAACCAAACCTAGAAGAAGAAGTGGATGCGAAGCTGAGGTGGTTGTTTACCGCCAAGAGATTCCCCAGGTCGATCTGGTAAGTGCTCTGTGTATTCATCTTCGTCTCCGTCTGTGTCTCTGTCTCCATCTCCATCTCCATTGGCGCAATTTCGCTTTTCGCAATTGAGGAACCGAAACGGGAAGGGTTCTAGGAGGGTTTTTATATAGTTAACGCAGAGACGGTGTTGGTGACATAAGGTGATGGCTTTTATTTTGGGCTCAGCCAGAATCTAAGATGGGCTTGAATAGTATTGGACCTACCCACTTTATAAATGGGCCTAATCTGGATGGCTGGGTTTTTATGGGCCTTATAATATGTTTTTTTAGTGCAATAATTTATTACTTCAAATCCTAAATTTGTGGGCTTGAAGACCAATAAATCAATGCACGTTTGATAAAGTGGGCAACAACTTAACTAATTTTTGCATCACTCAATTCGTAGGCCTTAAAAAAAGAGAAAACAAATATGGCCAAGCTAAGCCATTATAGTTAAAACATCGTGAAAAATCAAACTTGAGGCATAGAAATTCTCCTCATTTGCCTTTAGCTTAAAGAGTATGAATATTTGACAACGATTGTACTTGAAAATTAAGACAATCATGTGGAGGGCTCTACCAACCGCCCCTTGCCACCATTGAATATGTCATATTGTTCGGTAGCAAACTCAAAGGTTGATTCAATGGCTTCACATCAGCTTTTAAGCCACCTTCTTCTTTTCTCTAACAACCCCTTGTTGTCTTGCGCACACACCAATAAAACAAAAATCCAATCCGAATCTACGTTGTCCTCGCTCTGCAAACCTTAAAACACATTCATTTGTTATTAAAGCAAACGCTCACTATTAAAATGAGAAATACCACCATTTTTTATATGCAAACTCTAGAAACCGTCGCGCTCTGAAAATCACAAGCAGCTGTAGTCAACTAAAATTTTTACGTAACTCTCAAAAACGAAATAAAGAGAAAGAGAGTTGTACAAGCCCTAAAATATATAATGAAGTAAGGATAAGATTAGTAATGTGACATTTCGTTAACATTATCTCGTAAAATTAACACACCACGGGTGTGCTAAATTCTTGAACTTGTTAAAATATCCTCTCATTTTTAAATTGCAAGCCGGTACCATTACTCACAGTAAATACTATTTTAAGATCCAGCTGACAGAACAAATACAACACATGCATAAAAGTAGTGATAATCCATACACATCTATTTTATATGCCGTACAAAGTGTAATGCGAGGCTTGCAATCTAATTAGGACCGCACAAAATGGGATCTATGTGCTGTAAAGTAATATAAACATATGTAGCACAAGTTGAAGCCCACTAATTACATATTTAACAATCCATACCAAGATGATTAAGAACCACTAATCAAAGGAACCAATCTACTCTTTTGGCAGTTGCCGTATACACACCAACTTCCATTTCCCAACCCGTGATCATTTGGTTGACACAATAAAATCTTATCAAAATCATCAACAAATGATCACAAAAACCTTAAGCATGAGAAGAAGATTAGTTTAAAGAAACTGAGGATTAGTGAAGAGTCATGTCACAAGAGCACAATGGATCTAGGCATCTAGCTAGCCGCCCATTTTCCACCTCCACTGAAAATTCAATCACATGTGCTTTCATTTGTATATAAATCACATTTCCTGACAAATCTCCACACTTCAAACCTTAAAAATGAAGCCTTTCATGGTACTTCTGGTACTAATGTTGTGTTCTGTCAACCATCAAAACCTTTTGGTTTCTGGGGACATCGGAACAGCAGCATCATATAGCCCTCCTTATCTACGTAAGTGACGCGAACCTTTTCAGTAAACATTAAAATGCATCATTCTTGTTTCGAGTTTTGCACTTGTTGGTTGTTGATAAAGTTGTTGTTGGTGTGTTCTTGATTTGCAGCAACTATGTGCAATGGTTATAAGGAGGATCAGTTTCCGGAAGGCGGGTTCTTTGTTGCGGCGAGTGATGGAGTTTGGGACAATGGTGCTGCGTGCGGTCGGAAATACAGGATGAGGTGTATCAGTGGAGTCAACAGACCATGCAAAGGAGGCTCCATTGTTGTACATGTTGTTGATGTTTGTGACAAGAATCCATGTCCAGCGACCTTGCTCTTGTCTGAAAAAGCTTTTGATGCAATCTCTAGAACCAAGAATGGCAAGATCAATGTGGAATATGCCATGTAATGATCTCGATTCTCGTCTAATTCTAATTATGATTCGTATATGATGTTCGTGTTACTTATATCTCTGCATAACCTTTGAATTTCAGGATTTGATTGCAGCTGCGAGGCTCTTACGTCTTCAGAGGAGCATCATATGACCGAGTTTTAGTACATATTTAGGCTGTGGTGGTGTTAATTAGAATTGGTTAATCATGCATGAACTCTTTTGCAAATGAATTTAATAGTGTTCTCAAATGTAGAATTGATGCAGTGAATAAAAATTGATTATGTTCATTTATAAAAGCTTGGTGATTGATGATACATAAAAGAGATTACTAAGTGTTTTGGATAGTAAAAATTCAATGCGTGTTTTTCTTAAGCAATTTGGTCCCATCAAAAGATGATATCATTTTAAGTGAAAGTCGGGTTTTTGAGGAGTTCAGATGAAAAATATATGGCATATAAAAACATCAACAAAAACTCGAAATATGTCAAAATAGTGAAGAAGAAAATAGCAAAATGGGCTAAAAGGAAATTTGTGGTCGTCGGCTCCCTCCACAACCGTGGAGAGTCCTCCAACACAAGCCACAACCACCAACCACTCTCGTGCTTGTGAGGAGACATCCAACTGAGATGATATCTTCAAATTGTAACCTTTATGAGAAGATACTGGCAGATAATGACTGTGGCATAAATTCACGTTGTGAGCTAACATTCACGATCAAACGCGTGTGTTCTTTGATATAAAGTCTAATTCGACTTTCACAAGATCGTTTTAGACATTTCAGAGTCTAATCTAAGCGTTGTTTTGTTCAACGATCACTTTTCACAACGTACGACACCTTTTATGCATACAACTCCGTATTGACTTTGTACATCTCCATGGACTATGGTCCCAACACTCAACCAAAATCAAACATGTTTTAGAGCCTTTGAGACCTTCTCTTGAATCCTTTGACTTATGACCGATGTGTAGCAGGTCGTCAAATAATTCAGTAAATGAAGTAGGAGTATCGTATCCGTTCGAAAACTAACAAGCCGCAGTCGAAGATTGGAGCGAATTTCCAAGAACCCAAAGCAAAGGGTATCTTCCAGAACAGGCGATCTATACATAGCACGGTGCGACATTTCCGTGAGAAGGTAACACCACAACCATTTCTTTCTAGTGCGCTCTCTCCGTCGTCGACTCAACTACGATCCAATCCCCAAATTCCTTCTTTACCAAACCCTAATTGTTTGGTCTCATTCATCAATTCCAATCCAGTGAGCTCATTTCCCCAATTCTCTTATTTTATGTTGCTCATATTTAATCGATCAATTCCGTGACTGCTTTTTCTTCTTTTATTTTCATCAAACATCAATCAATCCCAATACCCACATCATAGGGTTCATGAATTCGCATTCGTAATCCCCAAAATTTCGTTCTTTAGGGTTCATTTTTTAGTTGTAGAAATTTTTGCGTCGATTGAACATGGATGGGAACAAAGATGATGCTTTGAGATCGTTGAGGATCGGTAAAGAAGCGCTTCAAGCTGGGGATCGAGATCGCGCTCTCAAGTTCATCACTAAAGCTCGTCGTCTCGATCCGACCCTACCCGTCGCTGACCTATTGTCGGCGATTAACCGAGAGTCTGAGGAGAATCTGGCTCCGGACGGCGATGGGTCATCTGGGTCGTCTCCGGCGAAGCCTTCCGATCAATCTTCTGTTCGTCACAGGGTACCGAAAACCGGGTTGCCTCCGGCTTCCTCGTCAGCCTCTGTGGCGTATACAGATGAGCAGATTGCTATTGTGCGAGAGATTAGGAAAAAGAAAGATTATTATGAGATATTAGGGGTCGAAAAGTCTTGCTCGGTCGAGGATGTCCGAAAAGCCTACAGGAAATTGTCTCTGAAAGTTCACCCCGATAAGAACAAGGCACCGGGAGCCGAGGAAGCCTTTAAAGCCGTTTCGAAGGCATTTCAGTGTCTTGGCAATGAGGAGAACAAGAAGACGTATGATCTTACTGGGTCCGAGGAGCCTGTCTATGAGAGAAGGGCAGCTAGGAGAGGAGCACACTACAATGGCGGGTTTTATGAGGCTGATATTGATGCGGATGAGATATTTAGGAACTTCTTTGGTGGCATGGGACAAACCACTCAGTTTCGGGGTTTCAGTTTTGGACCTGGAATGGGGCAGAGGATGGATGATAATGTCTTTGGGGGATTCAGTTTACGTGCGCTATTCCAGTTGCTGCCGGTTCTGCTGATTCTGTTTCTGAATTTCTTCCCTTCCTCTGAGCCCGTATATGCACTCTCGAGGTCTCATCCTTATCAATATCGGTTTTCTTCCCCAAAGGGTGTAAACTACTACGTGAAGACTACAACTTTTGAGCGAGAGTACCCGTATAATAGTCCAGAACGTGCGGCACTAGAAAACACTGTTGAACGGGAGTACTTCAATATTCTGGCACAGAATTGTCGCATGGAGTTGCAGCGTAAACAGTGGGGTTTTGTTCACGAGACACCACATTGTGAGATGCTGCGGAACTTTGAGACACCAGCTTGATGATTTGTTTCAAGGTTCAATCTCTCTTCTTACTATATTAGTTTATTTGATGCTTAGTAAGTTATTTTGGCCTAGTGGCTCAGCCTTATGCATGGCAATTTATGTGGCTTAAAGTTAGAACCTTGACATTGCTAAGGAATTGAATTAATCTTTTCAAGGAGTTTTAGTATATTCCCGATCAAATTGCCTTGAATAAGCATCAATCTGGGAGGTCCTCCTTGGTTAATGGTTGAGTTTTATTGATAGCTTGTCAATATATCAGTTGTTTAGCTTGGTTCTTGTATGGTTAATCAATGGCCAGCATATATGCCATTTGCAGTCACTACATTCTAGGCTGTAAGACTCCTGTTGCTGCAGCATTGTTGCTGTAAGATGTGCCGTTAGTTATTACCACATGTTGCTATAATAAGATGCCCTGGCCCCTGTGATTCATAGATCACAAAGTGGAGTGGATTTGGTGTTTAGCCATCACCGTGTATAGGTAGTATACATTGGGTTCTGCAATATATGACTAAAATAGTTCATGTGGATTCTTTTTTAACTTGGCATACTTAGTAGCCTGCCTTTAGTGCAGTGAGTTTTATCCATGATTCAGTCTGCACCTTTTGTGACTTGGATTGAGGGAATTAGCCCTCATTTTCATTTTGAAATAAGACAAATTATATTCATAGATATTGATTAGTGAGGAAAGAAAGAAGACATTCTTAGTGTAATCACATACATTTATTGGTGTGAGAAAATACATATAAAAACATACCAATTGGTACATGTTTGGACATCTCCCATTGCTATATGTGTGTGTAGGTACTTGTTTTTAGAGTCTTATCTTTTTCTATGTTGCAGATTTTCCGCTCGATGTTACTTGTCAGCAACTCAATGTTTATTTGTGGGAAGAGAAAATGCATGGAAGCCTTATGGAATTACCAGATGGAGAGTACTTCATAGGTTTTAATATGTATTATGGGTAATGTCTCTATCTGTGCATACATATATAGCTTTTACCACTTGAACTGGACAGGCAGGATGTCATTTATTTGATACATCTATGATAGATGAGCCATATAATTTAATTGTAATCTCTATAAGTTAGCTACTTAGCTCTATGTTTCATATAATGTTGCGAGTTGATATGCTTATATTAATGTAGGTAGTTGACAAAGAAGAATATACATAATACATATGAATTTGAACTCAGATTGTATCAAGTTCGTAAGATTGCTCTTTTCGATTGAGCTTGAGCAAATATATCAAGTTCTTATGAATGAATTACCAGTATTATCCCTATAAGTTAGTATCCAATGAGCTTGTTAAAGCTCATGTTTATGAGTTTACAAGGGTAGATGAACAACTCTAACTAACTTCTTAATTTTTTTCTTTCATAATGAATAATAACACTTATTTTAAAACAAAGAGATTGTAGAGTTAAAATGAAAAAAAACAAAACAAAACAAAACAAAGAGAGTGTATGTTTACAAAAGGGTATTAATGGATAATACATATTTATTTTATACTCCCCTCCCAAAATGAGTTTCACATTAAATGTTATAATTGTGCATGCATTTTCTTTTATGTAAAATTGATTATTTTTACTGCTAGGTTGAGCATGCCCAATTGTGTATGGCCAAAAGCATGTTGTCTGTGGTTTAATTTAAGGTATTATGCGATTGGGATTCTGAAAGTCATTCTCGAGAATGCAAATGGCATACATTGTGTTATGTATCCACTTATGTTTGATGGAAGCGGAGAACACGCCCATGGCTTCCACTTAACTTCGCGTGGCATGTTCATAAGTCTTCTTTCCCGTGAGCTTATTATCCTAGGTCGAAACAAGTTGATAGGATTGCCCATTGCAATTGCACTCTTGCAAAATTAGCTAAGAATCTATTAAACAAGCAACTAGGGTTTTCAAACGAAGAAAATAAAAAGACAGTGGAAGCAAACTGCATCAGATTCAAGCAGCAATTAAGCAAATAGCTCTAACAATGAATGGTATGGGAGATCTGTATAAAAGGCAAATAGCAATTACTATACACCTATCTGATTCAGGTTAAATCTATCTACTAGTATTTTATTTTTATTTAAAAACGATTAATTCTGTGTTGGTTGAGTATGTCAAATTTTTTTTTTTTTGTTCCTTCTATGTAAATAAAAAAAGAGAGATTAATATCACATCTGAGAACTGAACTACTTCCTTAATTAGTCCTTGGCCATTATGATCAGCATTCCCAGTGTACCTACAAGTATATACTGCAACAGAAACACACAAGTCACCATTTTTAATTCATTTACGGTTTATGCAATGCAATGCAAAAAAAAAAAAAAAAAAAAAGGTTTTTTTTTTTGTTTTGTTTTTTTTATGATGTGTTAAGACATCAAATCCCTTCTTAGGCTCCTCAATCATCTGCCAAAAGGAAATAAAATATAAAAAAAACATGCATGTTATAGAAAAATTCTGAAATCCCATATAATGTCATACCTTGAGAATTGGCTTTTCGGTCATAATAATTGTCATATAACCAACATAAGGCAAGAACCTGAAAAGGTGATGGACACTGATAAATCATTCGGATCTGAGAGAGAGAGAGAGAGAGAGAGAGAGATAGAAATGGACAAAATTTCCACTCATCCTAAAGGGTTAAATGAAGATTGACATGATGCATGGAAAAGAATAATAAGCCATTGCGGATAATTGAAAAGGCTACAACCTATTCTATTAGATATTCATTATTTCATAAACTTGTTTAAAGAGCTTCATGTTTGTATAATTATAGATACTACATCTATTAGGTAAAGTAGTGTGTGTGTAAAATATCAAGCCATGGGGCAATGCATCTAGAGTCCAAGCTATGATGTTTCTGTCATGTGTTAATCTATCCATGACATTTCATAAGAAATAAAATTAGATTTACATTCTGCTTATACTTCAATTCATAGCTTTTAATGATGTTTTAAGAACAGTTTCAATGTAAAGGTGATAGTTACAAAAAAGATGTATATATATCTTTTCAGGTAAGTTTGTTTTAATTTACCCAACAGCTTTTCCCATGATATGGTGCCGGTTCAGCCAATACTGACCAGGATGGTACAAAGTTATGTCATCTCTATCATTAGCATCTCCTGAAAAATTATTCAATCAAGAATGAAGGAAATTAGAAAGTGAAATTACTAAACAGTATATTTACAATAGTTACTAGTAACAGCAAGCAATGTACATAGTAGATACATAAACTGTAAGTACTTGGCAGTTTGGATGTGTTTAAACTTCATAGCCATGTTCTTGCTAATTAAGTTTTGCACAAGCTCAATCCCAAGAGGATCTAACATTTTCTTTCCTTCCTTTTCACCCTTTACAACATAAGATACAAAAATGTATAGTGCCGACACAAGTGAAAAGTGAACAGAATTTAGCAACTCCACACTTGCATTTCCTAGATAAAATTATGTTATTGTACCTTTTGTGAGTAGATCAACTTCTCCAGTATCTTGGTGCTCATGAACCTGAAAAAGATAAACCAAAATAATACACATTTGTTATTAAAAGTAAACCATCTGAAATAAACTTGATGAACTGAATAATGAACAACAATAATACGTGTTAATCCTTTGAATTTTCAAGCCTAAAATATCTAGACACATAAAAAGGAGTGGCCACTAATTGCATCCACTTTCAAGATATCCTAAAATTTTCAATAGTCAATTCTACCAATATGGTTACAGTATATGTGCAATGGACTATCCATCTAGGGGGTAAACTATCTATGTACTAAAAATAAATGGGCTTCAACTAGTACCATAAAAGAGTTTCTCCAAAACTGTTACCTTAATTACTCGATGAACAATTGGAATGTCGCGTCCCTAACCATGCACAGAAGATATATCAGCAAAGCAGATAAGGATGCAAACATGAGCAATGTACAAGTAAAATACTATGTGGATGTCATATGCAAAGGTGTCTTTGCATTATATATAACCTTATTTGAAAGGAATTGAAAAAGAAGCATGAAACAAGAACTTCTAATTTCATACTGAAATATATATATCATGTCAAAGCATCCAATTCAATTCAACAATACTGAAAGCTAGATGTTCTGATAATTTTTATAAGGGTCAAGTAACAAACAATGCTATTTGCCAAATGAGAGATAACGTACTACTCCCTTTGTCCCAAAATGAGTGTTCACTTTCCTTTTTTGGTTAGTTGGTGATACATGAATTAATAACAATATCCCTAGGAAAAGTTAGTTATTACCCTTTGAGATTGTTACAACAAGAGCACATGGGAGTATAAAAGGGAAAACCCAATCCAAACTAATTTATCCTTCAATTTTACAAAATTTAGAGAGTGGGTAGTCCTTTTGGGACATAGAGAGAATGATAAAACTAGAAAAAGCAAATGAGAACAACAGATGGATAGCAGGAAAAATAACATACATCTACATTGAACACTACAATTTCTCCTGTACGAATAGGATCATCATTCATATGCAAGAACAATATGTCACCCTGCAAGAGAACAAGGAAATTAGAGATCATGAGAAACTAAGAATCACTTTTGCTATAATTATATAAACAAACTCAGACACATGTATGGGTTAAAGAAAGATTACAATGGCCTTTAGGTATTCTTATCAGCAATAATATAACAAAATTTGTCCTAAAACCCACACCCCACCTAGGATATACCACAAAACTGGTATTTTTAAATATTTCAAATATTCATATTATATATATGTGTGTGTATGTGTCAATATAAATAGGTTTTGAGATGTTCACATATAAATAGGTTCATGAAAAAATCTCAATTTTATTACAAAAATTAATTGAATTTGAGATTTTGTAATTAAAATAACACAGGGTACCTGGTACTCCGCCCCTATTAATAAGGGAAGCTTAGGGGTAAGGTTTTCCATCCCAAGTACGGGTATAGGGCTGGGTCAGGGGTGAAGGTAAAACCCGCAAAAAACACCCTTGTTGACATCCCCAGTTAAATGTTTAAAAGAACTATTGTAACTACCTACAAAGTCAAACGAAAAAAAGTTGGCAACAAAATGATGCTTATATATCAAAAACTGTGGATTTGCGTCATTTGACATGATTCTCAAAGATACACTGACATTACTCTTTATGTTTGCAACCAACTCTTGTATGGGGGATTTTTCGAATAAATGACAGTGGTTCTTGGAGCCTTGGTAAAATATAAGATTCTGTGAGGCAGGCTATCAATTAAAGCAATTTCTGTTTAAACTTCCAAAAAAAAAATAAGTTGCTGAGTTGAACTTGTGATCTTACAAAGTAATATCAAAATATCAACCATTACCAAGTTCTTTCTCCCTCGGTAGATTTTGAACTATTGACACATTTTCAAGTGACATTAAATGTCAATTGTAGATGTTATATTATTCTGTGACAACAGAAATTGAATTAGTAAGTGTGATGCAATACAAGAAAACATAATGATTTGTGATTTAACTTATTCTAAAGACTGAATATAAAAGCCAACAGGACAAAAGTTAGGAGTTCGAACACATATTTTTACTAATGAAACTAGTGACTCACTCTTTTGAAGCCAGGTTCCATGCTCCCAGAGAGCACAACTACAACAGGCGATTCACTGCCAGTTATACAT
>JAYMTE010002251.1:0-11552 GCA_036897545.1 Pelargonium fulgidum
TATATGTCTTATTGTCACATAAATATTTATAAAAAAATACTAAAATATTTTTATTATACTATGTTTAATATTTAAGACTAACAAACTAATAAATTTTAAACTTGTATTTAGAATATAGTTCAAATAACATAAATTTAGTTTGAACTTTTGGATTGAATAGACATACAATGAACTATATACGGTATCGAAATCATTCAATTCAAACTAATTTGATCGAATTCCGTCCAAAATTATGTTATTTTTCTATTCAAGCTCAATCATCACCATTATACAATATTTAATAAACGTAACACAATTAATATGTATTGGATTAGAAGAAGACCAAGTCTTGCCTCCTCCTATGCATGTCAACAACCTACGTGACAACCACAACTACTATACTCTACCTCTCTTATATACACTACTTCCTTATTTTCATCAAAATTAAAACCCAAACAAGCTACAAAACAAAACAAAAAACATGAATATTAGGATGTTTTTGTTTGGAGCCAAGAAGATGTTGGGTTCGTCCGTACTGATCGAACCATTTCACATCCTCACCGTCACTCTCCTCAGCCTCCTCCTACCACTCTCGTTTCTCTTTATGTCCAGGCTATCTTGCGCCCTCTTATCCTCCACCCCTTATTATCCTGCGCCACCCTCATCATCGTCTAATTACAATTTTGTCCTCTCCCTCTTCCTCTCCGCCAAACCGACTCTTCTCCACCTCATCGTCTCCGTCGTCTCTGTCTCCACTCTCGTCCACAGCTTCACCGGAAAACCAGCCGGAGAGACTCGCCGGCGGCCCAGACTCTACGTCGCTTGGGTCACCCTTTGCACGTTACAGGTTATATATTGATTTATATGTAGTAATTTTTTTTATTAAGTTACGTACGTACATTTATATATAAGGCAATTTATATCCATGTGATCCAAAAATTAATAGTGTTGAAGTATGGAATAAGTCTATGCATGATCGGATAATATAAAATGTGTTAATTAATTCGGTACATAACTACACGTAACATTAATGAAAGTGAAATATTAATAGCAAGATTAAATTTTTAGTATTCAAATCGATCATTGTGCTTAAAAATTAACATTATCAAACTCAATCGTTGTAGTCTCCAATCTGTTTGCTGATGGAGATATATGCTGTAGCTGACGTAACAAGAACCATTTTTAATCGTAGAAGCATTGTATATGACACAATTTTATAACTTAACAAGTACATTAAACCACTTTCAAAATGAGGATCAGATTTGTTCTTACATGTTTAAACGTTATAAGATGAGTGTACTGTGTATTCATTACTTTTTAGAATATTAATTAGTCTTGAATATGTTAAACCATATGCTTGTATTTTTTTCTTCTCAAAATGATAGTATTAAAAACAATATAGTAATATCTTATTTTCTTTTTCTTAAAATGATTGTCCTCTTTCTAGATATGTGTCGGTCTAGGCACGGAAGCAACTCTGGCCGCCGAGATAGGCGGTGCGTGTTTCTCAAACGACATGGGAGTGACTTTGGTGAGCCGGATGGTGTTTTTCTTGGGGTTGTATGAGACCATGGTCCACTGGTGGAGGACGGCGGTGAAGCCGGTGGTGGACGACACCGTTTTCGGTGGTCCGACCGAGGAGAGGCGGGTCCACCGGGTGGCGATGGCATTGAGCTGTGGCGCGCTGTGGTGGTGGAGGCTGAGGGACGAGGTGGCGGTGCTGGTGGTGGCGGCGGAGATGAAGAGGTCAACGGGTGTTGTTGTCGGGGTGGTTGACTTTTTGGGGTGGTGGTTGTATTACCTGACTGTGACGGTTGGGATGGTGAGGTTGGTGAAAGGTGTTTTGTGGGTTGTGATGGATTTGGTGTGTAAGAGGGTTAGGGTTAGTGTTAGAGGGAACACTATAATTATTGATGAGGTTAGTGATGGTGAAGACAAGGTTTGATTTATATATATAATCACCTAATTAAGCTTTAAACATGTTTATGTATTAATTAGACTCATTCTTTGAGAGCCAAGTAAATGTATATTCATATTGTTATATTGAGTAAAAACTAAGAAGAAAGATCTAATATTATTGGGTTTGTAATTAAATTGTTGTGAATTAACAAATGTTATTGGTTTGTGTAAAAGATACGAAGGAGATGACATGTTTGGTAAAGAATGACAACACTTTAAAGAATTAAATTAAACTCATGAGCTAAACACGGGACAAAACCATATAATTTCTTGTGAGCAAACATATTTCTATTTGTGATGGTAAATAACATTGTCATGCATGTACCGTTTGGTAAATGTATATAAACGTTAGGCCAATAGATTGAACACGAACTCGATGGCTCTAGTGGATATCTAGAGCTAGCAAATTGGCCAATAGGTAGGAGAAAAAACATTTGCATGTTTATTGGACTGTCTTTCACTGGTTTAAACTCAATATTATCTAACCCGGTTAATTACCCGCGAGTTGCTGGTTTATTTGCCCGCTCTAACTATTACAAGTACAGTAACACTAACTATTAATTGGCTGGAAATGGAAATATAGATCTTCTTCATAGGACAAACCAAGCCAAAGAAGATGCTCATTTCTGTATTTTTCTATAAATTTGTATCCCCAAAACATGATACTGTACTGTTATGTCCTCCCAAAGCCATTCACAATGTTTTTATTTATTTTTATTTCAACTTTCTCAAAATCTAATCCAATGTTTTCATGAAATAAAACAAAAAAAGAATCAAATCGGCTGGTTTCATAAAATTTACTGATGCCTATTAACAGTAACTTAGTTAATTTCACAGCTGAATCTAGCCGTTTTAGCATATAAAAAAATGACAGTAACCAATAACTATGATCTTTGTCGCCGAATACAACAATAATCCAAGCTCTTGTTCTTTCATGGCACCAAATTTATAAATAATATCAAGAACATACTTCAGATTTCAAGACATCAATATCTTGAATTTAAATTTCAATTAGCCATCAAACACTCTAAAATGGACTCTCTTTTGTTCTCTTCCTCACCATTCAACTTCAATCAAATTCAAGCTGGTTTTGATTTTGGTGTTGATTATGAGAAAGATGATCAAGCAATACTAATCAATCCAAATTCCCATGAAAACCAACCCCAATCCACCATTTTCATCAACCAATTCAACTTCAATCCAATTCCTCAACCCACCAATCCATCACCATCTTCCTTATCATCCTTGAAGCTCCTCAAAAATTACAGTCCAGGCTTCAAGAAGTTCAAAAGACAGAGAAACAGAGCACATGACCCAAACACCACCCGCAAATCAAAACTCACCACCGAAGAGATCATGAGAGCTGCCGGAGCCAAATTCATCAACTCCTCTCTCAAAAGGGTCGGCGACGCAATCGAATCGAACCTCTTCGCCAGAATCGCCACCGTCGGCGTCTGGATTGACGCCGGCTTGAGGTTCCGTTCAGATCTAAGGAGGTGAAGCTCTCCGGCGTGGCTCCTATCTGTACCGGGGACCAGCATCGCCACACTCCCAAAGCCTCCGCGTCGCGACCGAGTCCAAGATCTCCGCCAGAATCGCCATCGCCGGCGTCTGGATTAGCCGGCTCAAAATTCCTTTTCTCGTTCAGATCTGGAGTGGTTAAGCTCTCTGGCGTGGCTCCTGTGACAGAGCTTCCGTTCAGACTTGTTGCCGGAGTGTGCTCGGCCGTGGAGGCTCATTTCGCCGACGACAGGCTTCGCGGCGACCGGGAATGGTTTGAGAAGAAGAACAAAAAAAATGAAGAACAAGGGTAAAAATGTCAAATCCTATTTTTAATTCTTATTTTTAACGGTGTTAGTTACTTTTAACGGAATCTGTCATTTTTTTAACGGCAAGGACTGATACGGAACAAAATGGATAGTTCAGGGACTCATATGGAACAAAGTAAAGTTTAGGGACTATTTTGGAACAAAATGGATAGTTCAGGGACTAATCCTGATCTTTTACCTATTTATTTTACAATTTTACACTTGATTTGTTTAGTTGTGTAATTTTCAACCGGTCAAATGTTATCCTAACGAGTCTTTTACATTTTACAACCCACAAATAGAGTTTTAATTTGACTTAATTTATTACCATCTCACCATTAAATATTCCCTTTTCTAGATTAATTCATGTGGGGACGTGAAATTTATTATACCTATAGAGGATACATAGCTAGGTCAGGCTCCATCTATAGAAAAAATTAAATCCTTCATTAACTTGCCAAATTTTACAATTAAATAAATACATGTGTCACACGTCAATCGAATATATATAAAAAGTTTCACATGTACGTAAAGTTCACTCAAAATGGCCTTAGGGTTTCTTGAAGTTTTCATGATCCTCATTTTCACTTTCGTTATTATTTGTTTTTTGAGCTGCGATCACAAGAACGATGAGCTACCAAAAAACTGGCCTCTCGTCGGATCACTGCCCGATTTCATCGCCCACATTGATCGCATCCACGACCGGCTCACTGATGTTCTTGAGGCCAGTGGGTGCACTTTTGTGTACCGTGGGAGAGGACCTTTCTTCACCAACATGAGCCTCTTGGTCACATCCGATCCTGCCAACGTGCACTACATAATGAGCCAAAACTTCGCCAACTTCCCAAAGGGTGTCAAGTTCAGGAAAATATTCGACGTCTTGGGAGACGGCATTTTCAATGCGGATCACGAATCGTGGCGGGACCAGAGGAAAGTGGCTCAGGCTATGCTAAGCCACAGCCGGTTCCTCCAATTTTCTCACAAAATCAACCGCGAGAAGCTGCGAACCGGGCTGCTACCGATTCTTGATCGCTCGTGCGCACAAGGGCACGCCGTGGACTTGCAAGATTTGCTCCAGAGGTTCACTTTTGACACGACTAGCATATTGGTTTCAGGGTACGACCCGAGAAGCCTAGCTCCCGATTTGCCCGAAAGTCCGTACATGAAGGCCTTGGATGACGTGGAGGAAGCGTTGTTCTACCGCCACGTCATCCCAAAAAGCATCCTGGCTCTGCAGAGGCGGCTCAACATCGGAATGGAGCGAAAGTACAAGGAAGCTTGGAAAACCCTAGACTACATCATGGCCGATTACATATCGAAAAAGCGACAAGAACTGATGTCACAAACCGGTGATGTTCAAAATAATGATCTTGATATGTTGACCTCGTACATGCGATCGGGACAAACTGACAACAAGTTCTTGCGGGACGCGATCTTGAACCTCATGACCGCGGGTCGGGACACGACCAGCGCCACCTTGTCCTGGTTCTTCTATCTGGTCTCCACCAACCCGCACGTCAAGAACAAGATCAGGGACGAGATCGCGTCCCTCGATCAGGTGCACGACGTGTCAGAGCTGAACAAAGTAGTGTATCTTCACGCAGCGCTGTGCGAGACCCTGAGGCTCTACCCGCCTGTGCCATTTCAGCACAAGGCGCCTCTGAGACCCGACATTTTGCCTAGCGGGCACCGCGTGGATCCCGAATCGACCATGATCGTGATGTGCATGTACGCCATGGGAAGGATGCGATCGATTTGGGGAGATGATTTCCTCGAGATGAAGCCGGAGAGGTGGATATCGGAGCGAGGGAGGATCAAGCACGTACCGTCCTACAAGTTCATGGCGTTCAATGCAGGACCGAGGACTTGTATCGGGAAGGAATTGGGGCTCACGCAGATGAAGATGGTGGCTGCAGCCGTGCTTCGGGACTATGATATTGAGGTGGTGGAAGGGCACGCCGTGGTGCCTGACCTTTCTATTATTCTTCATATGAAGCACGGTTTGATGGTTAAGCTTACTAAGAGAAATCACGAAGCATAGTTACTTAGTGGCCTAAAAAATGTATTAAGTTTAGGTAATGTAGATTTCAAAATGAATTCTATTACTTTGATTTCAATTGTGTTCATGTTTATACTTATTTGGTTGGTTAATTGCTTGACCAATAACAGATATGTTATTGTAATTGAATTCCTACTAGGAATTGACAATTCTATCAATATATATAAATTATACTGTATTATATACAAATCCAACTTTCAATATGCTGCTGATTAGTGTTGATGGTCACACTGAAACATTTGAGCTGGGAGTGGAAACTAGTATTTGAAATGGAAGTGATGATACATAAAGTGTAGAGAGACACTTTTGTCTCTCTTTAAGGTTTGCGTTCGAACTTTCATGCCGACGATACACTTTATATGTACAACTGCCTATAAAAATACAAACTAACAGTTCTCAAAATCACAATATACCGATTATACGATAAAGAAAAATCATGAAAATAACCAAAAAGACGGAAAATTGAGAACTCGAAACTGCATTACATTGTACGACCACACAGCAGTGGCATGACACATCAGTGTAGCCACACGACCGTGAACATACTAGTGTAGGCTCAGTTCGTCCATTTGGCCAAAATTCGCCCAATTCTGCCTCAATTTGGCCCAAACTGATGCATGAGACGTATAATCCAACATGTGGCGGGAAATCTGACCCATGGTCCACAACCCACAACGCAGTCTAGAACTCAATTAACTCACGTATCTATATTCATCGTATTTCGTTATATATATTCTCTCCATCAATTATAATCAAGAAGCTACCACATAACTACCCTTACAAGCTTAGGTAAGAGAATGCAACCACAAACTTGAGAATTGCAGGTGTTAAACTTAGTTCACTTCCTCTCGCACCAAAATTGAATTCTAATGCGCATTGGTCATCACTTGACATCTATTCTTCCCAAGTTAAGTGAACCACGCACCTAAATTCGTAAAAGTTGTTGGACGACATCAACAACACGTCTCTGCCCAGACGAGGAAGACATATCGCATCAGAAAGCTATAATTGATTAACAACAGACTTCAAAATCATCAAAAACATAACTATATGGATAAGAGGAACTGGAAGCAAGCAACAACATCAAGACTATAAGTACAGGACCATCTCAGCTATAAACTTAGCATATTAACTTTATACCTAATACTATATGCTACAACCTGTAGCAGGGGCACCAGCTAGAAGTAGAACTAGAGGCTTCTGGTGGTGTCATGGAAAGCAAGAAGAAGCAGAAGTTTTGTTCAGCTACAAAACGGCAGAAGCAAAGGTAATAATATAGAATCATCTTTCCATAAGAATAGAAACACACAACAATTGAGCTTGCATGATCAAAATATATGAGTGAAACTTCATTGATACTGAAAATTTCGAAACTAGAAACTTCAACAATACAATTGTACGCTAATATGTAACAGTAACACCAACTCAACAACAAACCTTTAATATCTTCTTACATGGCTCGTCTTCAGCTCCAACAATTTCCAACTCGAATGCATTGCAAGCAGCCATTTCTCACAAACTCTTTGACAAAGAAAAAAACAAGCAGACGGATCGATGATTCAAGAACATTAACCTGCTGAATCACAAATGTGGACTGAGAATTCCTTGCTAATGAAGAGCTATCCTGAAATGAGCTGAATATTAAAATCCTAATCTTGATTCCGTAAGCCATGTGGATTTTATAACTACCATGGTCTTGATTCAGTGGACTCACAATGTGGAATACTTGAACTGCAATCATCCATTAAATCTGCTTTATTTCTTGAAGCATTTCGACCACCTTCTTCATTTTAGGCCGCTTGGCTGGTGTCAAGTCGGTGCAGAGCAGCGCAATTTTCAGTGCTGCAAGCATTTCTTTCCTCCAACCAAAAGAAACTGTGCTGAGCCTTGCATCAAGTATCTGCTCCGGAGTTTCACCTCTTGCCGGAGCATTGTGCACCCACTTCACTAAATCCACCCCTTCATCAAAGGACTCATCAACAGGTAGCCGGGTTGTCAGGATCTCAAGCAAAACAACACCATAGCTATAAACATTTCCTGGAGCTGTGACTTGCATTGTATATGCATATTCTGTACAAAAATAATCAAACTAAAAATAAGAAAGCAGAACTAGGGGTTTTTTACAGCCACAGAAGCAAGAAGCAATTAACAATAAATAAATCAAGGGTGATTCAAGCTTAAATTGTGAAGAGATAAAATACCTGGAGGTATGTAACCAAAGGAGCCTGCAACAGCACTGATACTTGCAGTGCCTCTGGAAGGATCCAAGAGCTTTGATATCTCAATCTCCCCAACCAAAGGCTTGAAGTTCGCATCTAGAAGAACATTGCCGGAAGATATATCAAGGTGGATGATTGCTACTTGATGAAGGAAAGCCAAACCTTCAGCAACCCCAATGGCTATGGAAAGTCTTGTAGGCCAGTCAGGTTCGTACTCTGGTTTCTTGGTAGATTCATGAAGAAGCTGAGCTAATGTCCCGTTTGGTAAGTAATGATGCAACAAAAGTGCAACGTCTTCATAAATCACAAATCCTATTGGTTGCACTAGATTGTCATGGCAGAGCCTGCTCAGCCTTTCGAGCTCTCTAATCATTTTGTTCTGATGATGAATTATTGTCCGGTCCATGGATTTCAATCTCTTCACAGATAGAATCAACCCAGAAGGCATAACTGCCTTGTAAACTGTGCTGAAAGTCCCAATGCTGAGAGTATTTGAGTCTTTGAAAGTTGCTTTAATAACAGCATCCAAATCTATTGCTTGTCTGAGATTCTCAACAAAAACACTCCCTGCTACGATCGCGGGATGGGTGTCGATCTCTTCATCAGCAGTCCCTGCAGCTTTGGCTGCCTTTTCCTGTCTCTCCCTTATCATAAATAGTAGAACAACTATTGTTACTGATACAAAAACAGCCAAACAAGAGCCAATTACAGCTAGAATGATCCTGAAAGAAACCCTGTGATGGTAATTCTCATGATCAGAATTGTTATAATTTCCACAGGAAGTGCTCAATGGATCTCCACAAAGCCCTTTATTCCCTGAAAAGCTCGAGTTTGGACTCTTTTGAAAAGGTGCAAAAATGGGTACAGGGCCATTAAGAAGATTATGAGAGAAATTAACCTCTATTAAACTCAGCATGCCCTTAAGTGCAACTGGAATGTTACCAGAAAGCTGATTATTAGAAACATCTAAAGAAACCAGTTTGTCCAATTTCCCCAACTCGGTTGGCACTGGTCCATGGAGATGATTGAAGCTCAAATTTAAGGCTATCTGTAGATTTCTGATGTGACCAATCTCAGGAGGGATGCTCCCAGTAAGATAGTTACTACCCATTTGCAATTCCAGCAGCTTCATACAGTTACCGATCTCATGAGGTATCTCCCCTCTAATTGAATTCTGACCCAAAAGCAAATACTGCAATCTTGACATGTTGCAGATCTCATTTGGTATGGTACCATTGAATCTGTTATCACTTAGGTCAAGCTTGTTAAGGTTCTTGCACCTGAGAATAGATTCTGGGATATCTCCGAATAGACTGTTACCAGAGAGAATCAATTCCTGCAGATTCATCAGCCGTCCTAGCTTTGGAGGAATGGTTCCAGTGAGTCCATTTGAGGCCAAATTCAGCAGCGTGAGGTTAGAGCACTGAGCAAACTCGGATACAATCTCACCAGATAGATTGTTGTTGTCAGCTTCAAAGTATGTGAGGCTACTAGCATTCCCAATTGACTTGGGAATGACCCCTACAAGATCATTGTCTCCAATTCGGACACTAGAAAGCCCTTTACAGTTCCCAATTAACTCGGGAATATCACCGGTCAATCTATTCTGAGTCAAAACCAAAACTTCCAGCCTCCCCATAGAAAAAATACTCTTTGGTATTGGCCCTTCAAGCTGGTTTGTATGAAGGTTTAACAATTCAAGTTTAGAAACTAAGCCTAGATTCTCAGGAATACTACCACCTATTTCATTCTCATAGGCTGTAAAAACTCTCAGGTTGGTCAAATTGCCTATCCAAAGAGGTATAGAACCATTTAACTTATTACTACAAATTTGAAAATCCTGCAACTTCTCAAGGCTGTGGAGTTCATCAGGTATCTCCCCAGTGAGCAAGTTAGAGGAAAGGTTCAATGACCTAAGGTTTCTGAGACTAGCAAACTCTAGGGGAATGGAACCAACAAACTTGTTCTGAGACAAATCCAGAAACTCAAGCTCAGACAAATTCCCAAAAGCAGGTGGGATTAATCCATGGAAACCATTAAAGGAAAGGTCAAGCAACTTTAAAGCTCTGAGCTCAGAGATTAGAGTCACATTACCTCTTAGCTTAAAACCAGAAAGATCCAGCCTTTCCACCACAGAAATGTTGGAAGCACAGACAATGCCAGGCCAATTGCAGAAATCAGAGCCATTGACACCCCAACCAGGTACTTGAAGCTCCTTGTTAATGGCCAGCAGTGCAGATTCATCACTGAACTGAGCACCCATCACCACAAGCTGAGATTTTGACAGAAACCCAGCAAGCAAAAGAGACAACATGCACAGAAATGCCATTTCTCCTTTCAGATTACCTTCTTTTTGCTAAAAAAGAGTAATCTTTTTCTTCTCTTTTTCCACAGGACCCAGAACAGTGACAAAGAACCCAGAACTTGGAAATGGGTATCGTGAACTTATAGCCAAACACTCTTTTCTTGATCAAAGACCCACACCCATCAATGGAGATTCAGAGCCCTCTGCTCACTCCAAAGAAAACCCAGAAACCCAAAACCCCAAATCAACACTTGACCAACTCCAGAAAACAAAAACCAGGTCAGATTTCTTGTAATACAAGCATTTCAATCCGCAAATTACGGGAAAGAGAGGAAAAAAGAATGGAGCAATCAAAAACTCAAAGACCCATATGAGAGGAAAAGGAGAGAGAGCAAAAACAAAAATAAGCAAACAAAAAGGACAGCATTATGGAACATGGGCTGTAATGTATTGTACATCAAGCGGCCATCTTTTTAACTAGGCAACCATGATTGCGGAAGCAAACAAAAAAGAAGAAAAGACTCAAGACCCTTACACAGAGTTGAGAGAAGAGACTAGGCAAAGCAAAGCTTCAGTGACTGAAAATCAAGAAAAAAATAAAGAAGAAGAAGAAGAGTAGAGAGAAACAGCCTGGTTTGGTGCAGGTTTCACGGACCAGGTGTTTTTCTCTGCCCCCAGAAAGAGAGAGTTTGCGGGTCTGAAAAAGAAGCAATTTTTTTGAGGTTTTGAGTATTTGAGAGAGAGAAAATGGTTTTGTGAAGTGATATTGAATAATATTGATGAGAGTGGTACTTTAGTTTCACGAGAAATGAGCAGTTCAATTGAAGTTGGAACAAACAAGTGAATGAAGGCTGCAGAAATCTCTTTTATTTTCTCTCACTGCAATCACTATACTCTCTACAGTGAATAATCACTCACTCCAACAAAATCAAATGGAGCCTTTGACTGTTTGGACTTTGGATCATGCTAATGATATAAATTACTGTTTTTTATTATACATAATGATCTTAATTAGGAAGATAATCAATTTGGAAATCTCTTGGGATCACTTGGACCCTTGACCATATTTTCTGCTCTAACTAAGAAATTAAGTGCTTGTTTGGGAACACTTCTCATAAACTAAAAGTGGCTTCAAAGCAATTTTTAAAAGCCAACATTATTTGGTAACAAAAATTGAGAGAAGTGATTTTGTGTCATATATATAAAATATAGTAATATAAATT
>JAYMTE010002252.1:0-11551 GCA_036897545.1 Pelargonium fulgidum
ATCAACATACTTTTGGTTTGTGAATTACTGTGGTATTTTTTTGTTTTTGTTTGAGGAGTGTGTGAGGGATCAATTTGATTTTAGCCCACCCCTATCTTCTCTTTCATTTAATACATGATTTGTTATTGGATCCACGCTAATTTGTACACTAACGGTAAGTTTAGTATCTTTGTTAAATGATTTGACTCGGAATTAAGAATATATAAATTATTATTTTTATTTTATTATTTTATTAAAGTGGTAATCCAATCGTATCGAACGACTCATGTAACTAGCACATAACTCGTCACGTTAACATAAAAATTGAATAAAAATGATTATTTAATACTTAATGAAGAAACTTACAAAAATGAACTATATGATTCATTTTTTTGTCGAAAGTTTCGATGAGTAAATTAGATTTAAGAAAAACTAGAAACCAAATTGGATTTCAAAATTTTAGAGACTAAATTGAGTATATTATAATAACTGAACAAGAGAGGTTTAATAATGTAAATTCTAGAATTTTACAAGAAATGAGCCCAAGGCCCAAAACACAACGGATAATCATACACTACAAGAGAGTGAAGAGCACAACACAATCAGTAGAGACAAAAATGGCTCCTCTCAAAGCGGTGGCTGTCGTCGCCGGAGACTCCAACGTCCGTGGCTCTCTTCAGTTTTCTCAGAATCCCAACGGTCTCTCTCTCTCTCTCTCTCTCTCTCTCTCTCTCTCTCTTTATGTTTATGTGATATGTTATGTCATAGGAATTTGGGTTTTACTTCATACATGGGTTTTATCTTGTATTGCCTTTGTTGATTGGCATGTTGAAATATATACATACAGGAGCTACCAATGTGCAAGGGAGGATCACTGGTCTCTCTCCTGGTCTTCATGGCTTCCATATTCATGCCCTTGGAGACACCACCAATGGCTGCAATTCCACTGGTACTTTCTCTCTTTAGCTTCCAATACTTCAAATTCAGCTTCCTTTTTTTGAAATTCCTATTGTTTTTTTGGCGTATGATTTGGTATTTGAAATGGGTATTTGTTTGCTGAGTGTTTGTTTGATTGTATCTTTAGGACCCCATTTTAATCCACTCAAGAAACACCATGGAGCTCCCACTGATAGGGAGCGCCACGCTGGGGATTTAGGGAACATCATAGCCGGCCCAGATGGTGCGTGCAGTTTGCATCTAGTCTTTTTCTATGTGCAATTTGATGGGTTTTTTTATTTATTATTATTATTATTTATTTATGAATTTTTGTATTTCTGGTGGTACAGAACAAAAATGATTTACTTCCTCAATATACGTATTGCAGGTGTTGCTGAGGTTTCTATCAAGGACCTGCAGGTGATGTTGAATATTCGGAATGAGTTTTATCATTGTTTCCTAATTTTATATTTAACATTTTGATTTTGAGTGTGGCCCCAAATCACCCTTAAATGTTTCCACTGATTTGTTAATCTGAACTCATACAGTGAGTGTAACTTGATTTGCTGGGCGGATTTCTTAATTTCCCCTTACTTTTTGTTGATACGTAGATTCCATTAAGTGGAACTCATTCCATACTAGGGAGAGCAGTTGTTGTGCATGCTGATCCCGATGATCTTGGCAGAGGTAGGATAATCAAAATTAGTCTAATAAATCTTTATACATTAATACAGAATATTGAGCTGTGGTATTCTTGTGCACATATCTGGCTTCATTTTTGACTGACCTCAAGTAGCCCATCCGTGCTTCAGAATGTTCTCAAAACAATGGGGTGAGGTTGTCCCATAGATCTTTGGTATAGAATAGATCTTAACATTAGTACATAACGGTGAAAGACATTCCCAATTGTTCTTTTTGTATTGCTTCTCTCTCTCTATCTCTCTCTCTCTCTCTCTCCACACACACACACACCTATTTTAGATGTATGTTTTACATTTTCTTCATTACAACAATTGTATTGCTGATAAATGCTTATCTTGTTGGTCTATTTATTGATTATTGTGTTGATTAGCATTGATTATTTATTAACGCATATAATTCGTTGCTCTATGTTTATAATGTGAATACAATGTGATAGGTAAGATTTATTTGACCTGGTACTCAACTTGTAAGGTTTTCAATCACTGGTCTGAATAAAGGGAGATGATAATGTTAATATTAGCGGGCCTATAGCCTATTTATTTGTAGAATAAAAACCAAACTTGTTGGGCCAGTTCATGAACCTCTGGACAATTGACAAAGGGTAAAAGAAACATTTTGTCTCTTCGTAATCAAAACACAGCAACACTCTCATCTCCCTCACACTGTCAACCTCAAGAGGGCGTACAAGTTGAATTGCAAAGGAGGTTGCTGGAACTATTTTGGTTAGGTGAGAGCTTTAGGTTACTATAATGGATTCAAGAGAATAGTATAATACTGTTCTTCGTCTTATTCTTATCGCAGAATATGAATCTCCATTTGAATGTTAAGCAATCACATAGTATTAGAGCTTGCCCAGGATTTTCATGAAAATTTCATTCAAACAATTTTAAGCTCATGATTTTGTTTGTGAATCTGAATGTTTTGGTTACTTTCATGAATTTTAGCTTCTATTATGGCTATATTCATGTCAATTTTGCACGTTAGCAAAGATAATTTTGGGATCTTACCTCTTATAGTGTTCTTGAGCATTTCCATTTCCTCTTGGTTTTGTCTATGCATTGTGTAAGTGTGTATAGGGATGGTCATGACGCGGGTAAAACCCACAACCTACAAATACCCGCCCCTTGTGGGGCGAGAAATCCACATTTAAGCGGGTAATGGGATGGGCATGGGGAATCAAATAGTCCCCATGCAAGGAATAAACTTGATGAATTGGAATTGAAATTGTTGTGTGCGTTTGTAAATCTTGTTAAGTTTCATTTTTACGTTGTGTGTTGTGCATATTATGTTTGACTATATATATTTTGTTTGTGAGAGACCAACGATTATTGAGCTACTATGTTAATTCTATATTTTTGTGACTAGATATTCAATTTTTACTTTTGTGTTGTATGTTTATATATTTCATATATGTTGTAAGAATAATGCATGCTTAAATTTTAACAAAAACGTGAATTTGGTTGCGAATTGAAATTTTTTGCTTTTTTAAAAGTATACACTTGTACTTTATGCGCTGTTTGTGGGGATTTATTTTTTCCGTGGGTAAAACCCGATAGGGATGAGGATAAAAATCACTCCCATGTGGGGATGAGGGCGATATTGACACTCCTTGCTCCATGACCATTGAGCCCTAGGTCAATCAACTAGAGCAAGTGAACCATCAATTTGCTTTCTGATTTGTAAGCAATAGATTATATAGAGTAATGTAGTTGAAATCAGATTTTGCTATTAAAATTAATTTTTTGTTGTTGTTGTATTACGATTATCAACACAATTTCAATGGTTAAATCACATTTACACATCTTGATATAATAATTTTTTTTTAAATGTTCTAGTGATTGATTTATTTGATTGGTGTGAAGGTGCTTGATACATTTTGTGTTGGTTCCAACATGTTACATTCATGTTTATGGCTAGATTGTATGATGCATGTTTTGTCTTGTTTGGTTTGTTGTAATCTGGAACCTTGAGGTGGGATTACAATGAATATCAGGTTGATTGTACGAACTGAGATTTATAGTGGAAACTTTAAATTTTAATTATGTTGCACATGCATAATTAAAGTTTCCACATTTCTTGCTCAATTTCGTTGCCACATCAACTGTCAAACATCAAGACTCTGTATGGTGCCAATGATGAGGATTGGAAAGAGTCTCTCGACATGTACTTGATTATCAATGAGAAAGACCTAGCCATGAGGGAACCAAAGGCTCAGGATTTGACAGATCAATCCACGACTGCTGAGAGGGTATACCATAAACAATGGTATGACTCTAACAGAATATGCTTGAATGTCATGAAATATACGATAGAGAAAAGCATCAGGCAAAGCATACCTGCGATAGATATCGCAGTAGAATTTCTTGCAGCAGTGAATGAGAAGCTTAAGAAGTTTGAGAAGAGTCAAATTGGCTACTATTTTTCGCTGTTGGACTATACCCGCTATGATGGTGTTTCTGGGGTTGGAGAACACTTGCTGAAATTGGTGAATTGCTATAACAAACTTAAGAGTATGGGGGTCTCTCTTGATGAAAGTTATTTGGTTTGGAGATCTCTAGAGTCGCTCCCTTCTCAGTTTGATATGATGAAGATCTCTTAAAACTGTCAACAAAGTATTTGGTCAATTGATGAGATGATTTCTATAGTGTCTCAAGTGGAAGAGTCCATGAAGAAAGGAGACACGTTTGTGCCTGAAGCAAATGTCAAGTTTCAATCTTCTGGCTCCAAATCTGGTTGCACGAAGAAAAAGGAGAATAGATTGCATTTGGATTCCAAGTCCAAGCCCTCCTTTAAAAGGGAGTGTTTTTACTGTAAGAATAGTGGACACAAAATTCCTGATTGCATGAAGTTGAAGAAGAAACAGGCTAAGGAAGGTAGTTCCTTTGTGTGTTTTTGTCTCTTGATTAGATCATCTAGTTGTAGTATGTTTTGAATTCAACAATTTTGAAATTTCTTCCGACTCTTGGTGGTTTGACTTTGGTGCCACTGTACATGTGTCAAACACTTTGCAGGGACTCAGAGGCAGGAGGATGCTAAGTGAGAGGGAGAAAATGGTCCTAGGAATGAAAGGGAATAAGATTGTACTAGTGTATATGCGACATATAGTTTTGCACTTGTGTTCGTGGCACCTTTTGAATCTGTATAATGTAGTGTACGCTCCCACTGTTAGAAGAAACTTGATCTCTAGTTCTCTTTTGGATAACGTTAGATGTTCCTTTTTGCAAAATAATGAAAAGATTGACGTATACTATAATTCTATTGTTGTTGGTTGTGTCTTATAATTAAGTAGTTTGTATAGTATTGATGCTAACCTTGATATGTGTCGAGCTTCCACTTATGTTGTTGGGCACAAATGTCAAAGAGTTATTGAGAATTCTTCAATGTTGTGGCATAGATGCTTCGGTCATAGGGAGAGATTAGAAATGATGGTTAGACAAGGTATTCTGCATGAACTGGATTTCTCATTTCTGATGCTTGCATCGACTATATTAAGAGAAACTTCTTGGTGGAGCTAGAATTGGAGGGGCTGATAGATCTACTAGCATTCTAGATATGCATAACTTGGATCAACTTGCGTGGAACTTGACACTGGTCTGAAAATTGAAATGGACATCTGCTCGGATGTGCATATGTCCATGTATCTAAACATAATTTCCAAGTATAAATTCTTTCTGAACTAGATAGAAATAAGAAAATGTAGGGGGTGTGAATTTTTAAAATGGCGTGACGTAGTAATCATGCAGCAGTCCAGCAGAGGGCTTCAAAGGAACAATCTGAAAGCTAAAAAAATATGCTAGATGATTAACTTTTAAAGATGCTCTTCATTTGTTACTTTGTAGATCAAGGTGAAAAGGATGGCACTGCTAAGTACTGTTACCTTGACTTCATTAGATTCCACCAGATGAAGGCTTATTTTCCTTGTCAAATGGAATTGGAGAAACTCTTTGTTCCATAACTCTACTTTTGATGTGATGAGTCTCAGGATCATCTTGTTTCAAGGAGGATTACTGGTTTGGGAATGCATTGATCACCTTTTACTTGTTTTCACTCAGAGTTTCAACAGCGTGGATTTCCTGTAAATAGTTTAGGACTTCTTACACCTTATTTTCACATTCTGAATATTTTCAATTTATTCGAACATAGTTTGCCTTGCCTAACTCATTTTCGTTGTTCTCTTTCCAAGAATATAGATTGGTTATTGTCAATACTGTATGGAGAGGGTAACAACATAGTGATCTTGAGGTCACTAGTTTAAGTAAGAATAACAACCTCTTTGCAAAAGCAAGGGTGAAGGATCGTATATCAGTGACCCTCCCTAGACCCCACAATGGTACAAGTGTCGTGCACTTAGTTGTGAAGATATTCTGTGCAATTTCACCTTGCATATTCATAACCAATGGATTAATGAAACTTATTTAGATTTTATGCTGCTGGTAGTATTTTTCATGGAAATAATAGCTGCTTCTTTAATGATTTTCTCTGGATTACTTATTTGCCGTTTTTTGGCCATGATTAAAGCTGGACTGTTTAATTCTTGCTGATTAGGTGAGTTGTATCCTTGATACGTGTTTGTGATTGTATGATTGTCATAAGGATGTGTTGCTAAATACAAATATTAATGTAACAGGCGGACACGAACTCAGCAAGACAACTGGGAATGCAGGTGCAAGAGTTGGATGTGGTAATTATTTCTTACCTCTCAGCACTGTTTCTCTACTTTCATTTTCCAGGGAATGCCCTACCCTCTCCTCTTACAACCATCTTGTGCGTTCCCAAAACTTGACATTTCTGTTCAACTGGTGGACAGGTATCATTGGACTTCAATCCTCTGTCTAGGATTTAATTGCTTATACATAATAAAGATATGTACTTGCCATTTGGCATCTGCTCTTCTACTCAGCACAAGTGCACAGATGTTGGGAATGTATACTACAGAACCTTATGTTTGGAAAACTATACCAGTTTGGATGCTTTTTTTTGTTCTCTTTGGTTGATCTCATGACCAATGTGTAGTGTATAAAAGTTCTTTTGATACTCTGTTTGGTTAAATGAGGATGGGAAGAGAACAAACTGAGAGAGGGTCCACGTTAGTGAGAAATGAAATGAAAGTTGTGTTGTCCTGCAACTTAACCACTGGTTCCCATATTCTCTCCAGACCCAGTTTTTTTTTTTTTTTTTTTTGATATTCAGACCCAGGGTTATAGCATATCTATTGTGAATTCATTTGTTTCTCTAAAGAAGAGAAGAAGATAATTGAATTGAAAAAGCAATATTGGTTACAAGGATCCCCCAACTTTCAATTTTTATCTATGATCTATTTATGTGTGTTTTACATGCTAAAATACATGCAATTTTATGTATAAAGTTTGGACAAGTTTAGGTAATAATTTGATTTGGAACAAGAAAATTGTACCACTCGTCTACTTTTAGTCATTAGTTAATAAATGTCATCTGCAATTTTCTATATAAAAAAAATGTGCACGAGAATTTCATTTCACTCATTTTAGGAGTCATGAGAGCACTTCACTGCCTCTGATAACATTCATAATTTGTTAATTTTAAGATGTGAAAACATTTTATAAAACGCAAATGACTGATTGGGTTTTTAGTTTGCAACAATAATACTGCCTCCAAACATTGAGGGAAAAAATTATAGAAAACCAAGACATAAGTTAATGGTTAATGGTCCTGCACATTCAAAGACATGACAAAATGTAATACCTTATAATTCAAATGTGAAGACAATAGTACTTCATTAACAAAATCACAAGACTTCAGTTTAGATGATACTCTCCTACAGTTCAACCTCAAGATTTTATCAAATCCAGAACACCCCAACATGCTTGTGGAGTTTCAGGACAGAATTGTCGAATTGAGATTAGTACATGAACTTAGGCATTGCTCGCTTTTAAACTGTCATTAGCTTGGTTTTGTATCAGGATTCGGGCATACTGGTGTATCCACATTGTCTAACCTCTCAACCAAGTGTTTCTATATGATGAGTTGTCCCTCAGAGAAGCATCGTGGGGCTTGTATTCCATGACGTAGCCGTGGGGAAGTTTTAAATGACGCTTAATTGCATCTCTTAGAGCCATTACAGCCTGTATAAGTTACAAATAAAGCACTTAGCACATTTAAACACACACGAAGTACAAACATTTGGTAATTTAGAAGTCAAACCTGATGATCAGATGCATTGCGGTTCCACACACTCAATATATCCTCATTGAAACGAATGCTGAGCACTGCCCCACAAATGTTGTCGCCATAATCAAGTTGATCACCCACTAAGGCAAGAACCTACATGCAAATGATGAAGTACACAATTGAGCATTTCCATGACATTATAAATAATACCCACACATCAAAATTACACCATTCTATGCAGAATAGATAAAAAGCCCAACACTAGACAGCCTGCATTAATACAGTTAGGAAACAAAGGAGAGTGACATCCAACTAAAATGAAGGTTCCACCACAGCATCCACTTCCATAACATTTGCAGCACATTATTAGCTATACAATTACTATTGTCGCCATGATAAAGAGGTATAAAAATCAATTGCAAAATTATTGTATTTATGTCCTAGGAATACCATCAAGAATGGACGAGTTAAAAATACAGATTTCAGTCTATAATGCATGTACCATCCCCCTCTTATCAAGTATACAATGTGAGGAAAAAGGACCCCTGCAAATATCTATCCACCTGGAGAAGATGAATTAAACTACAATCTTCACTTCTCATCCTGCAGAACAATGATTTTTCTTTTAACTAATTCACATAAGCCCAGGAGTGATTAAGCTAGCTTCTACAATAACTTTACTAAATGTAGATTCCTAATGATATCTATAAGATAGAACCTTCGTCAAATCTAGCTGTTATAAACTTATAATCATAACGAGTCAGAATTTTCAGGTCATTTCACAAATTTAGGTGATTGGGATATCTAAGGTTCCAAAGATTCATCAAGTTTTCAATGATGTAACAAATAGGTTTGATGCATCAATTTCATCAATGAACAAAAATGTTTAACAAAATGTTCCCAGTCAAATATAAGTTATGAGTCGATGACAATAAACTGGCTCGGAATGAGAGAAAAGTCCAGTTATTAACCAAAAAAATTGATCTTTTTTTTTTTTTTTTAATATTTTAAACAATCAGCAACAAAAATTGTCAGCTGAAACTATGAAAGTAGCATATCTACTACAGACAACCAGCTGAAAATCCTTGTGTAGTGTTGATTCTCACCAGATCCTCCCAAAAGCGACCAGACACAACCTTCTTGAATCGTATTATCCATTTTCCACCATTGCAGTTTGCAGAGTCCTGGCAATTAAACAAAATATAGAAATTTGTTACAAGCTACACAAGGTGTATTCAAAATTTCAAGCAATTGTAAGACGAAGGAATAGCAAAGAAAGTGAGCTGATGACTATCACAACTATGAGTCTATGAGCAAGCTCCAGCTTTAGATGTTTACCTCCCATAAAGGACGGATTCCCTCTTTAAAAAGATGCAGATCAGTTGGACTTGGCAGAGAAGAAGGGCGGGCCAGGTGGCAATAGCAGACCCAAAATCCCTCAACCTGCATTCATAGCATATAAAAGTCAGGTCAGCAGACGAAAAACTCATACAAGTGAAAAGACATCCACGAGTCACATTTTAGGCCTATTGTCTTTAATCAAGAACTTACAGTACTGAAGTCCACAATTTTCTTTATATTGTCCTCGTATGAAGTTTGCGTTCGAACTCCAGGTGTTCGGCGAGTGTACCACAGCACAAACTTGTGCTAGATAATGAAATATAAAAGCAAGTGAGCACTACTAGGTCATGGTAATAAGCAATTGCATTAAATAGATGAGATAAAATTCATAAAGATAAGTTAAATCTACAGAAATATACTGCCTTAGCATTACTAGCTGGCTGTTGAACGGAAGTTATAGACAAGCTGTAACATACATGATGAGACTTTCAACAGTTGTAAGGGGGCATGAAAAATATAGAGCTCCCAAAGATCATAATCTTGTCTAATTGCATGTCAAAGCTCATTTGTCCAATCAAGCACAACGGGACCAAGGCATAAATCAAATCCAAGTTTAGAAGTTGCCTCATCTTATCAAGGTCTACTAAATCCTAATCTAACTACCATTTTGAAGAGGGATAGCTTGAAATGGCTGTAAAATAAATAAGCTAATCTCAAGCAACCTGTTATTTCAGTTTCACACAATCAAAAATTTACTTGTCTCATACATCAGATTTACAGTCACCTAAGCAAGCATCACAACGAACAACGTAATAGACAAATTCGATTACCGTTCACTCGAATTTAAGCAAAATAGAAAGAAAAAAAATGAAAAGCCTAAACAACATAGTTTGTCTAAATCAGCAACAGACGATACGCGAAGCATCAACACAGAGATCCAGAGAGAAGGGGTACCTTGAGAGGGTGCATACCAGCTTTGAGCTCGCGAGCTTGTCGTTCGCGTGGATCCTCCATCATCTCTTTGGAGTTGTAAGCATCGAGAGATAAAGATTCGTTGCTGTTGCTGATTTCTGAATCCTTCTTCTCTGCGACGAACTCCATTTTCTTCCGCGCGAGCAAACCCTAATTGACTCTCCCTGCCTTTTCCTGTGTTTCTTCCTGAACAGGAGAGTAGAAGAGGAAAATCACAGCAAATCGCTTGGTTTTAACTTTTCAAGGCGAAACGCGCTCCTCGGCACGTGCGTGACTCTTAATTTTTGTTTGGTAGCTCGGTCGTTCATTGATGGTCGAGGTTTATATTTGTGCAAAAGCTTTTTCAGGCAAACATATGTTTCTTTCTCGGGTGAATTACACTTGACTATAATTAGAACTCTTCATTTGTGTTTCGGTTTGATTATTTTTATATGCTCGAGTTGAAATGGTTTGGTTAGAACCTCAGTTATAAAAAGCTTAGGTCTTTTTCGTTTACAAGTCAAACTTCAATAGTAAATGTACGACTTCATGTGAAGTTACATGATCTAACATGCAACTTATTTTCAAGTGTTATTTACTCCAACTAAAAGTTATGTGGATGCATTATATGTGACCCAAGTCTACGATTAGAAAAATGGGGTTAGTTTTGAGTGTCCATAGGTTCATATCCACTTGTGAGTCATGAACTCAATAAACTTACCACATTTGGTGGATAAAAACATAAACAAAACATGATAAAAGTCATTTAGGTTCCAAACTTTCAAAAAGTCACTCATTCATTCCATGAGCTTTATAAAAAATTATTTATGTCTTTAAACTTTGAATTTTGGGGTCAAAAAAGTCCAAACCGTTAGTTGAAGTTAATCTAATTTTTTTTTTGTTCACGCGATGATTATTGATTCATGTCCTAGGAAGGAGAGTCACATTACGCCCTATATCAAATCTCAATAGACAATAAGCCCACATGGATAGAAGCCTACCAAAAGACGTTATGAAAGCGGGGATCATGCAACAAGGAAAGTACGCACAAAGAAATCCAAGGGGTTGCTACCAAAGAGATATGATTTAAGCATCACAAGTGTTTTCTCTATTAGAGGCCTTATTTTGCAGGATTAGGGACAGAGGAAAGGAAGAGAAGATGCTCTATGTGCTCGAATAAGAGTTTTGAAGCAACAACAACATGACGTGAACATACATGTATTCATACACCCAAAGACTACGAGAAGGTTGAGCATGCTGGTAGATTTCAATAGAGGTGACGTAGAAGGAATTTGTTTACCTCGCAAGGATCCGGTCATCGTTCAAGTAGTGGCCAAGTACATTCATCATTTCATAGAGTTTTAATAGATAAATAAGCTTAACTAATATAATTTTCTGGCCTTGCTTTAATAAGGCCTTGTTTGGTAACACTTCTCAAAAGCAAAAATCACTTAAACATCCATTAAAAATGTGACACATCACTAAAATAACAATT
>JAYMTE010002253.1:0-11549 GCA_036897545.1 Pelargonium fulgidum
AGATGAGAACTATCCACTGTTGTGTAGCTCATTTAATTTTAAAAAAAAATAAAGCAACGCCGAATTGAAAACAAAAAAAGTAGAACGAAAACAAGTTATAAAACTGACATAATTACTAAAGTGCAATTGTAAATGAACAAAAGAAAAATTACCACAAACTAACATTGAATAAAACATAAACAATATTGCTATGTCTGTAAGGAAATCGAACTAAAACAAAAATATTTGTCACATTAACCATAATAATCAAAATAGTATGAAGTTTTTTAAAATTTTTAAATTATTTTTTTTTTACGAAAGTTTGAAGTTTTTTTTTTCAAAATAAAATAAATTATATTTGAGAGTTCAAAAAAATAATAAAAAAAAGGTTATAGCGAATCACTGGTGATGTGAAGTTGAAATACAAGTTGAAGAAGAGAACAAATAGATCAGACGGCAGAGAAGAAGGGGTGCGCATGAGAAAGCTAGGGCTGAGAGAACAGCGTATCTGAGCTCTCTTTCTCAGCCACCAATTCAACGAACACTTCTTCTCCAACGAGGGTACAACCTTCTAGAACCCATAGCCTCATCTTCCTCTCCACCTCCCCAACCTCTTCTTCTTCTTCTCCGACAACCAACTCGCGATTCACAGAAGAAAACGACGACGACGACGAAAACTATACAGGTCTATCCGCTTCTCTCTCATTTTTTTACTTTCACTGCTTTCTCCTTCTCTTCATGGTTTAGCAATTTTGTTCAATTCTCACTTCTGTTTGAGTCGAGAATTCCCTAAATTTGGCTCTCTTGCTCTATTTACATGTATTTATATACGTGTTTTGCTGTTGAGACTCGTATGGATATGTATATATGTATTGCTTGACATTTATGAGTAAATATGCAATTGGAGGATTGAATTTTGTTACTGTTTTTATTTAGGAACTAACCATGGCAGCTCAAAATTTGGAGAAAATTTGAGAATTGAGCTTCTCTAGAATGTTTTTTTTTTTTTTTTTTTTTGGATAATGGATGTGTAATGGTAGTGAAATGGGAAAATGGAATGGTTTCAGAATTTAGAATGGTGTAGCTTTTGTAACCAATGAGCTATGGTGATAAGTTTTGCTATTGGTTGAATCATTGAAATGCCAAATACGGCTAACTAGGTTGTTGATAATCTGTTTTTTTTTTTTTTTAATGACTAAGTTTGTCAATATGTTTTTGGATAATTGATATGTAGAATGGTAGCAAAATGAAAAAATGGGATGGTTTCAGAATTTAGAATGGAACATTTTTTTGTAACCAATGAGCTACGGAAAGTAACTTTAGCTTTTGGTCAATGGAAGTGCTACAAGAGGACTAATTAGATTGTTGATAATAGTTTTTTTGTCTCGTGGGTTGGACTTTTTTTGTTGTCTCAAATTGCATAATTTGATATACACTTTAAGCTGTAGTTGCTTCTGTATTAAAGTGTTTCTGTCCTCCCCCTTTGTATTAGTGCTCAACCTGTGAATAGGCAAAAGTAGTCATGCTTGTAGTAGCATGCTTCTGCCCAAGGTTTTGAAGATATGTATGCATCGTGGCTGGGTTTAGCTAAAGCTGTAAAGTAGATCGATATACCTCAAATTAGCTGCAATGAACTTAGCTTTTGCTCTGGATTTCAATATAGTAACCACTAAACTTTGGCTTTCTATTCTACTAATGCATAGTTAGACAGCAACGACCTTGGTTTGTTCTATTCTGACTGGATAACCATCATTGCTAATTTATTGCTGGCCTTTTGCTGAACTCTGTCAATCTCTAATCAGAGTATTTGAAAATATAAAAAAATTAAAGCGATGTATTGTGAAACCCTTGAGTTATATGGTATCTGCAGTTTATTTTGGATTATTCCGGAATTTGATTTATGTGTATGTTTCTATTTACCTTACTCTTTGTGGATTACCATATCTGAATTGTATGTTTTCAGCTTGCAGGAGGTCTAAGCGGAATTAGTAGTTAGCTTCTTGCATACTAAAAGTATATTGAATGACCATACCACGAACATGCGAGAACGAACAGCTGCCACCTAGTATTCTAGTTCGGCGCCCTCAATGTATGCTAAGATCACACAACACAAACAAGAAACCTACATCACAATGCTGGTGAGCACTTGTGCTATACACTATGTTACAGGAACTGCTCTTTTGCAGAGGGTGATGAGTGTGAGACTAATGTTTCTTGGCATGTTGCTGTTGTTTTTATTAATATTTGTGTGCATAATGAATTATCTGGCATGGCTAAAGGCTTCTGTTTCATTGGCATGTTTCTATTGTCCAATTGTGGCTATTTAAATTATAGAGGCAGCATTACAACACATTCTTTTGGAATGCTTTCAATAGTGATCATGTAATGTCTTAAGCACCACAATAGGAGTACAATTTAGCTTTTAGTGTGTGATATGTGTGTGTGCGCGAGCACGTGTGTGTGTGTGTGTGTGTTGTGTGTGTGTGAGAGAGAGAGAGAGAGCAAATTTGTAATATTTTATCATTCTAACCTCACTGTTTTAGTTAGTTTTTTGAAGGGTGAAATATGTTGTTTTTTGGTTCTCTTATTGTGTGTGGGAAATTTTCCCATATGTAATATTATCATCTCTAAAGGCTTCCGTTTTCATCTTCAGCCTATGTACAGACAGTATGGCTTTAGAGTTCAGCATGGCTTTAGAGTTTAGATTAGTTGTAGAGAGAGGGTTTTGTGGTCTATCATCAAAGTGAAAGTATTGGATAACATTCTTCTGAGCGTGTTGTTCATATTGCATATGTTTATGTACATTATTTCGCTTAGTGTGGTTGCAAGTGTAGATTATTTGGATTTAGATTGATAGATTTGAAAGAGAATTTTTATTTGAGATTCTATCTTCAAGAACCTTGATTTGTTGTGATCGTTGTGGTTGAAAGAGTTTTGTTGGGTTTTTATGTCAGACACGGGAAAGAAATTTGACCAGATCCTGTATTGTCAAATTTAATGTCTATGGATACTTTAGTTAAACATTTAAGTATTGTGTGCTTTATACATATTCTGATTGAATATATGACGAGTTAGTATAATGTACTTTTGTTTTGTCCACAGTGTCACAAGCAAGATGAAAAATTGGGATGTACCAAATTCAAGTTTATTCTCACGGGATTCTGAAACACCTTGCTCTAGTTTTATCTCTCGGGATTCATTGCATCTGCTATATTGTGTGGGGGCATCTCAAACCTCACATCATCGTAGGGGATCACGGTTCATAGTCAGAGCTGATAGTGTGAGTTTTAACCTAAGTTTATCTTTCGGTTTGGAATTGGGTTGATTATTAGGTATATTTGGATGGGTGTATAACACATTCACTTGCAGGACTTCTATTCTGTGCTCGGAGTATCAAAAAATGCCACTAAAGCTGAAATCAAAAGCGGTATATGCACTTCTTTTCCTTTGTAGAATGTTCACTTATTTTCTTGATTATATATCCTTTGGTGTACACCTTTCTTTCCTATCTGCCAGATTGTTTTTGTAATTGTTTTGTATAAATTACCCTGGATTTGATATAAACCTTGTTCCAAGTGCAATATTATTTTAAGACACTTCAACATTTTTTAGAAACTTGAATTCAACACATTGGATCAGTACATTAAAGATCCATGAAAATTAGAAAAAGGAACGAGGAAGGAGCTCATAGGGTTTTATGTAGTGCAATGTATGTCTGTTTATTATATAATTTTGAAGATACACTGATGCAAGTAGGGGTTTTGAACTGAAGATCTCTGCATTGTAATGCATATGTTTATACAGCTGGAACATATGCTAATTGTTCAAATTTTAGCGGTAATCTTTGTGTTGTGGTAACAATAATAATAAAGAAAAACAACATATGTCGGAATATTTTTGTCAGAACTTGAAAAAAAAAAAAAGAAGAACAGTTTGATTAATGATGAGCAGAACAAAAAAACAAGTATTTTGATTAGTTTTGTAAACTTCTTTTTAACATTCTTACTTTTGGCATAGTATATATATCCTTCCAGTTGCATTAATTGCTCGTACTTCTTTCACTTTCAGCTTATCGGAAGCTTGCTAGAAGTTATCACCCAGACGTTAACAAGTAAGTTGTTTAGCCATTTCTATATGATTTTGTCTCATTACTTGATCTTCTTTGCTCTGTCTTTTGTTTTGTACTCCACCAATCTACTCTAGGCATCGATTCTAAGAAAGATAGTTCAATAAAGATTCTTTCTCTTATGATTTCTTTTTAAAGAAAAGACCAAAAGGGGACTATGATTATATTATTCAATAGCAAATTGAGCTTCCTTAGAAAAGCATGATACCGACTGTCTAGATAAGGAAGGATCTTTTAGCACTCAAGCTCAGCTTGATTGGTTGGAGTAGTTTCTAGGTCCCAGTTACTTCATTTTCATCCCATATAGATCTGTTTGACCCGTGTTCTATATTTTGTCATGCTGCAGAGAACCTGGTGCAGAACAGAAATTCAAGGATATCAGCAATGCTTATGAGGTAAAACTGTAGTTTTACGATCGAGCTTTAGTGGTTTTGTTGGCAATGAGGGGAATTTATTGATCTCGAAGGAAATAATTCATTTTGCAGGTCTTGTCAGATGATGAGAAACGATCATTATACGATAAGTATGGAGAAGCTGGGCTCAAAGGTTCTGGTATGGGCATGGGGGTAAGTGTCGTTTAATGATGTGATGAAACTGGATATTACTTTTCAGATCATTTTTTTGGTTTTTATAAAACCAGCATTACACTGCTTGTAATTGTATTATTTTTCACTCAACTCTTCCAGGATTATAGCAATCCCTTTGATCTATTCGAGTCACTATTTGAGAATATGGGGGGTATGGGAGGCATGGGTGGTATGGGCCGTTCCCCGAATTCTGCAGTTGACGGTCAAGATGAATATTATAGTCTCCTCTTAGACTTTAAGGAAGCAGTTTTTGGGGTCGAGAAAGAGATAGAAGTGACTCGCTTGGAGAGCTGCGGGACTTGTGGTGGTTCAGGCGCCAAACCCGGGACTCAATCAACCACATGTAACGATTGTCGGGGACAAGGTCAGGTTGTCTCGTCCACGAGAACCCCATTGGGAGTCTTTCAGCAGGTGATGACTTGCTCCAATTGTCGCGTGACCGTGGAATTGGCCACCCCATGCAACACTTGTTCCGGGGATGGTCGGGTTAAGAAGACTAAGCGTATCAGCCTGAAAGTTCCACCTGGGGTGGACTCCGGCAGCCGTTTAAGAGTGAGAAACGAAGGTAATGCTGGGAAGAAAGGCGGGGCACCTGGTGACCTATTTGTTGTTATCGAAGTCATGTCCGACCCAGTTCTCAAACGAGACGACACCAACATCTTGTACACGTGCAAAGTGTCCTACTTAGATGCTATATTGGGAACGACAATCAAGGTCCCTACTGTCGATGGCATGGTTGATTTGAAGATCCCAGCTGGAACTCAACCGAACACAACTCTAGTAATGGCAAAAAAAGGAGTTCCTCGACTGAATAAGAGCACGTCGAGAGGCGACCAGTTGGTTCGCGTGCAAGTTGAAATCCCGAAAAGACTGAGTGGCGAAGAGAAAAAGCTTATAGAGGAACTCGCTGACCTGAGCAAGGCAAAGACCGCAAACAGTGTGAGATAAGTCGTTTCGCTTCATTTATATCATACCTATCCATGTTTTATACGCTTAATTCTTGTGTTATGCGAACGTAAGTTTGGCTCATTTGTCGGAGGATTTCAGCAGTTCCCGGTCTCTGGAATTAGGGAAACAGGTATTGTAGCTGTAGGAAAAATTGTTTTTGGGTGATAATATTGTCTCGTATTGAGATATATTTGAAGAAAATAGGACTTTTGATGAACTTGGAGATTGAGCTCTCAGATTTTGTTCTATATTTGAATGCACATTTCACTTAAAATTATTCTTTTGGGGCTGAACTGAAGTTTATGAAATCTATCCTCTTTTATTGATTTCTATGAGCCCTAAACCTCTTCATTTTCACTTGTTTCTCTATTGATTTTTATGGATTATTTCATTTTTATCCTTCTAACTCCAATGGTGTTTGTTAGAGCTGCCTGAACCTGCAGGCACTCGAAATCATACTTTCAGTTTTTGGATTTTGATCACATTAATTAGACCTAGAGCTAGCAATTCGTGTTCCCAAGCCGAAAACTGACCTGAAAGGGTTGTGGATTCTAGATTTAGATGGGATTTTGCCCGACCGAAAAAGTGATCAGGTCAATTTTATGGGATCCAAACTCGAAAAAATACATGTCCGGTTATGGGTGCCAGCGTTTTTGGTCAAAATTATTAACTTTAATTAGACCTCCCACTTGCTACACATATATGTACAATACATTTTTGCTATTATGTGGAAAATGGCCACTAAATCATAAGAACGCCCCTAGAAACACTTTCCATTACGAAGATCCACCCGTGATACGTTAGAAAAACATCCAATATGTGTCGTTATGTGGAAAACGGCCAGCAAATCACAAGGCAGCTTATGAGTACTTCATGTTCAAATTCATCAATTGCTTGTGAGTTAAGGCAGCTTTGTGCTTCTGATCCCATGGAATCAAACATGATCTTGTCATATGGATTTGTGGTTCTGATGATGATGGGTAATTTTCTTGGCTAGAGGCTAATTACAGAGGGAATGCTTCAATTTAACCGTTGGATCATGAATGCTTTGCACAAAATGATTGATCACTTGAAAAGATATATGATTGTTATGTTGATGATTGAGAGTAATTGCCAAACCAGTTAGTCTACTTAGTTCAATAAAAAAATATTTTATATATTTTTTTTTACTTTAAAACTTCATTTTTTAACCATCTAAATCATAATGTAACAAAAATAATATTTCACTGGGGGATTGGAGTCCAACCCATCAACTACGCTTGATAAAGAACCGAACAACCTAGTTAACATGTGTGCAATTTGGTTCGCATACCTTCCAACACTCTAGCTAACAAATGCGCCACCCGGTTCAATTGTTTGAAACCTCAAAATTTTCATATATGTGGAAACCAACTTTTGCATATGAAATTCATGACCAATGAGCATAATTATAAATACATGAGAAATTTTATGATTGAACATCTATGAACCGGCCTAGTTTTATAAGAGAACTGAACCGTCACAACTAAACCGGTTGAACCGGTACATTCATTTCTTAAAACCTCAGCATTCACATACTCGTATAAACCAACTTTTGTATATGCAATTCATGATCAATATCAATGAGTATAATTTAAAAACATGACAAGTTTCACCAGAAATTTTATGATTGAACATCAATGAACTTTTGTGTTGTATTGATATCAATATATATCCTCAAAACATGCACTCACAGAAACTGAGAACACAATTTGCTCCAATTGTAAACTGAAGAATACATTTACAGGTGCAGCTGAGGAACACAAAACTATGCAATTTCAATAAGCCAAACCTTTCGAAGAACTTAAAGAAGCATTTTTACCAATTTAGCGAAAAACCGCATTCAATATCTACTTGGCAGCGAGGGCGTTTTGAAGCACCAATTCCAAATCTTTCAATCTTCATAGGTGGAGTAAACAACAGTTATGACATGTCAACATCAAGCTAAAATGGTATAGTATGTATTGTCACTGTATAAAATGATTACCATACCTTACATTACTCAAGTCGGGATATATTGCTATTGCATCCCCAAAATCCTACATTACGCGAACAATAACTTATCAGTCTCATGATGCACTTCCCTCGTTATCAATAGCGAGCAAGTATGCATTGTAATATAGAATTTTTTTAGTTCATTTATTTGAAATAACGAGGAACTTACTTGGTCAGCAGTTGAAGGAGTGTAGGTAACTATGCATGCCATTCCCGCTTTCGTTGCAGCCTGCATTAGTAAACTTAGCTCGGTTTATATTTTCTAATTCTCTAAAATAGAGAGAGATAAAGAATAGGGAAGGGGGATAAAGAATGTTTTTTTTCAAGTCTGACTTTTCGTGTAATTTCAGGTAATTCTCCCATTTTAAACTGGGAGAGATGGCTGAGTGGACTAAAGCGTCGGATTACTAATCCGTTGTACGAATTATTCGTACCGAGGATTCGAATCCCTCTCTTTCCACCAATCCTTCTCTAATGAACTCACATTTGACATTTCATGTTAAACAACCTAACAACAATGTGAGCCTTGGCACTAGACCTGGCAACTTGGTCCCACCTAATTCAGGACCGGCCAAGAAACTCACGTGTTCGTATTTTGCAACTAACGAGAAGTTGCCCGATAAAAAAATTTGTTTTTTGGCCAAAATTTTTAGGCCATGTTCCCAGATTCCCTCGGTATTATAGGTAGAGCTGGCAAATGGAGCAACAGAACGAACTCAGACTACTCGGACCTAAACAGGCCGGACCAAAAAATGGCCACATGTTTATCGGTCCCAACTTTTGCTCGGCCCAAGTCCAGTATTATCAGGCCGGATAAATGATGGCCCGTGGTGTTCCCTTTACCAACTCTAGTTATAGGTGAAATAAAAAATGAACTCTTACCTGTAGACCAATGACACTATCCTCCACCACCAAACAATCAGTCTCTGAAATACCTAGCCTCTGCAAGATTTTCAGCATATCCAATCCTAAATATTAAAAACCATGTAGCTCACATACTCACATCCATGACTTTAAGTTACATACTATATCAATTACCTTGGAAGCTGTTTGATAAATTGATGGATCGGGCTTCTTTTCCTTCACATCATCACCTGAAAGTAGAAGAAAGATATTCAAGCATCAAAGACCTACCAGAACAACTATTTCTCAAGTTCCCATATGCTACAACTTACAACCCGATACATCAATAAATTCAAAAAATCTAGTAGAAAATGTTGAAATACTTAATTAGTAGTATGCACTTACCTGCTAGGAAGCAATCAAGACTCTGAAACCGATCCTAAAGGAAAATACAATGAATCAGGCAATGCCGAGGAAACACAAAACTAAACATAAGCACTAGGCGCCAAATAGAGAGAGAACCTACGAGTCCTATAAGATTTTCAAGACATAGAATAACTGAACTTTTGGTTGCTGCGGAACAAACAGCTACTTTTTTCCCCTGCAAAGTACAAAACACATAATGACCAAAAACTATAACAACTGATAAAATTATCACTAACCATATCACAATTAGATATGTACGTGTTGATAAATAGTCTAATATATGTAAGATTACAAAATAAATCTTACAGCGGCTCTGGCCTCGTCCATGAGTCTCAAAACTCCAGGTCTAGGTTCCACCTAATTAACACAACATCAGATGATGCTATTACAAATTACTTATCTGCCATATTGATCGCACAAAAACAATAAGCAAGTAACAGAAAACGCAGAAAAAACATAAAAGTATCTGCTTACAGTTCCAGATTTGATTATTTCTTTGTACCTTTCTGTTTTCCAATCCTACAAAAACCATACATTCATATCAATATCAAGCAGAAGATACAATTCTAAAATGCGCTCACATAGACTTTAATGCTAGAAATAAGTACATTTCATTTTATTTTTCGAATCCAAATAAGCAACTATCTAAATCCAAAAGGATTTATGGAACAAGAACTTTGGCCCGAAACTTAATTTGGTACACGAAACTTTAACAAAACTTAAATTGAAGTATTGAACTAACAACTCATGGCAAAGTTAGTAAACTAAATTTGATACAAATTCAAAATTCATGTATGGAAACAAGCACAAATTGAAAGTTCGTGTATCAAATTGACATTTTTTAACAGTTCCATGTACCGCATTAATTCAATCCAAAATTTGTAAGTTCAATATCTACATTTCCCCCAACACTCATTTTTCTAGAAAAACCATAAAAATTCAATTTTTTTCCTGCATTTGCCAAACAGATTAGCAGAACCCATCAAAATTATTAGCTAATCAACCAAAACCCAATACCTGGAGAATGTCGATCAACTTAGCTCGATCCTCATCACTCTCCGGCGCCGCCTCAAACACACTCGAACTCGGCCACCCATGCTCCTTAAAATACCTAAACCAAACCAAATCAAAACAAACCCAAAAAACCCTAATCAAAACCACAAAATCCCAAAAAACAAAACAAACCCAAATGAAGTAACGATCAGAACCATCGCATCTTGGGCTTTCCGCCGCCAATCTGGTTCTGGAGCTGATCGTAGAACTCGGAGCCCCAATTCAGAACCCCAGAAGACGAAGCAGGACAGCGAACATTGAAGTGAGCGAAGGCGTCGTTGTAAGCTTGCCGGTGCAAGTGCTCGGACTCGAGAATCACTCCGTCGCAATCGAAGATCAGAGCTTGCAACGACGACGACGATGCTCGAACCGAAAACGACTTGGCGATTGCGGGTTGTTTTCGGGGTCGGAAGCGGAGCTGAGAAATGGGGTTTGAAGAGAAGAGAGAAGGAGAGAGATTTGGGGAAGTGTAAAGACGATGAGAGAGCATGGAGCAGCAAGCCATTGATGGAGCTGAGAGCTTTATCTTCAACAGAGCTTTGTGTGTTGTTGGTTTTGGTGTGTGAGTGAAGGAGTGGAAATGTGGCGGGTATTGATTCCTGTGGTAGTTGGGACTGTTAAACGATTTTTTTACCAACGGTTTTAACGACCGTTAAAATCTGCTCTTTTAGAACGATGTCGTTTTTTCACAATGTGTACTATTTTTCAATTTTGTTACTCTCTTGTAGGTGGCCATTTGGATTTGTAATTGATAAAGATTAATCTACATTCGATTTTAAAGAGGTTCATTTTGAAAATATTCGATTTGAGACGGATATAGCATTATTTCAAAAAATAACAATTGATAATTTATCTTAACTTTCTTATTTGATCATGATCAAGTTATTTCGCAAGATAAAATATTTTTAGACCCAACAGTTAATTTGAGCTGAAACTTGCTAAACCAATGTAAAATGTACCAACAAACAATACCATAAAACCGGAAATTTGAAAGGACAATAATAAATTAGTTGTAGAGAAAACGATAAAAAGCTTTTAAAGCGGTTTTTTAGACTAAACAAAAGCAAGATGAGACTATACATGAAACCAATTTCAGTCAACTTTTGAATTAAGCCGATGAAATCGAACATTTTATTGTACGTGTAACACTCTACACTCCTTTCATATAAAAAAAAGATTTAAAGTCTGAAATGCATCCTCCAAAATATTTTAGACCTTGTTTAGTAACACTACTAAAAAAATATGAACTATCAATTCTTTAAAGGGTTAAAGGCTTAAATGGTACCTAAACTTTGGGCTGAAACTCACTTTAGTACCCAAACTATAATTGTACCAGAGTTGATACTCAAACTTTTATTTTTGACCCAATTTCATACATACCGTCACTCACCGTTACCCGCTCCGTTAACTTTGTCCATGTTACCCTTTTTTGCTGACGTGGATTTTTTCGCTGATGTGGACGTTTGATGGCACATGCATCACTTGCTCATGTGGCAGATCCAATTAATTTAATAATTTTTAAAATAAAAATCTTTTCACTTCATCTTTACCTTCTCTCTTCACTCATCTCTCTG
>JAYMTE010002254.1:0-11548 GCA_036897545.1 Pelargonium fulgidum
AAAAAAAATAAAGAAAAACAAAAAAAAAAAAAAAAAAAAAAAGACTTAATATTATTACAACAATTTTCCAAACAAAATTCATCAAAAAAAAATTTGTCTACCGGTCAAAATTACTAATTGAATTTTTAGCTGACGTGGCAGAACGTAATTGGTCAACACAATAAATCCGGTACATCTGAGCCACACCGTAGTAGACAACAATACAGTTGGGAAAGCTAGAGCTACGAAGCACACAAAACGATTCAATGATTCCAATCAAAACCGACCATCTTTCTTCTTCAAAATCACAAAATTTTCTGATTCTCATTCTCTCCAAAACCCAATTCCGAGGACTCGCCGGAGAAGATGATACAGCTCCTGTACATGGTGATCGCCGCCGAAATGGCGCTGATTCTGATTCTCCTCTTCAAAACGCCGTTGAGGAAGCTCGTGATCCTGACCCTCGATCGGGTCAAGCGCGGTCGTGGTCCCGTCGTGGTCAAGACCGTCTCCGGAACCCTCTTCATCGTTCTCTTGTCCAGCCTCTACAGCATGAGCACGATCCAGAGCCGTACGGACGAGCTCGGAATCGGCGCCGTCAATCCCACCGATCAGGTTCTAATGGCCACACACATGCTCGAAGCCTCGTTGATGGGTAATGGTTTTTTTTGCTGATAGTTATTGGGTTTTCATTGTTTTGATTAATGATGTTGTTAGGTGAAGGAAAACTGGAATTTTGGAATTTTTGAAATTGGTTTGGTTTAATATGTTTGAGAGAAAAGGGTGAAATGTGAATTTTCATTTGTGATATTTGATTGAATCTGGTTTTGTGGAATGTTAAATTGAAGCATCTCTAGTTTGGGGAAGCAATAGATTTTTGCTGTTTAGCTAGTGTCAAAATAAGTACATTGCTAGTTTATTGCGTTTTAGTATTGTTGGAAAATGTTTCTGAGAATGGTCAATTATATGGGTGAAAGTTTATTTGTAAAGCTAGGAATTTCGTGCTTTTGCCGGTTAGCGGCGCTATCCTGTAGCTTAGTCACACTCTAGTTTAGCTGATTTTTATTAGGTTTTGGTTATTTCATTTGGTGGTGGTGGTGTTATGTCAAGGAAAGGTGTAATTTTGGAATTTGGTTTACCTTTTTCTGTTGAAGAAACATAATGGGTGCATTCATCATTCATGTATGCAATTAGATTGAATCCATTTTTGTGGAACGTTGAATTGTAGCGTGTTTTGTTTTGGACACCAATAAATTTAGCTAGTGTCAAAATAAGTAAATTGCTAGTTTATAGCGTTTTTGTTTTGTTGGAAAATATTTCTGAATTCTGAGAATGATCAATTATATTGGTGAATGTTTATTTGTGAAGCTAGGAGTTTCTGGCTTTTGCTGGTTAGTGGCATTATCCTGTAGCTTATCACCCTCAAGTTTAGCTTTATTGGGTTTTGGTTATTTCGATGGGTGGTGTTGTTTGGTCAAGGAAAGGTGAAGTTTTCGGAATTTGGTTTACTTTTATCTGTTGAAGAAACATAATGAAGGTATTCATGTATGTGATTAGATTGAATCCGTTTTTGTGGAATGTTAAACTGTAGCATGTTTTGTTTGGGGAAACAATGAATGTAGCTTGTGTCAAAATAAGTGAATTGCTAGTTTATTGTGTTTTTGTTTTGTTGGAAAATGTTACTGAGTGTGATCAATTATATGGCTGAAAGTTTATTTGTAAAGCTTTTACTAGTTAGCTTGTAGGTTTGTGACCTTCTAGATTACCTGATGAGTTTTGGTTATTTCGATTGTTCGTGTTGTTAGGTTTAGGAAAGATGAAATTTTGGAATTTGGTTTAGTTTTAACTGCTTGAGTCTTTGAGAAACTAAATGGGTGAATTCATATATGCAATTGGTTAATGATATGAACCATTTAATTGAAGTTGATTCCATCTTTGTGGAGTACTGAATTGAAGCATGTTTAAGTTGGGGAAGCAATATATTTTAGGTTGTATCAAAATAAGTAAATTGCTGGTTTATTATGTTTTTGTTTTGTTGAAAAATGTTACTGAGAATGATCATTTATACGGGTGAAAGTTTATTTGTAAAGTTAGGAATTTCGTGCTTTTACTGGTTAGCCTGCAGCTTAGTGACACTCTAGTAATATTCTGAAATGGTAACTTCATTTGTTGACAATATGACATCAATATTCCTAAGCTACCGATAAGGTATAAATATGACATTAATATGGATATTTGCATTAATCCTACAGTTGGGCGATATATACCAATCTTTCCTAAGTGTTGTTCCTGGAGGAAGCCTTGCCGTGATGCTATGATTATCTATTTCTTCTTTCTTTTCTGCACTTTTTACTGCTATGCATTGGCTTCATTTTAACCTCCAGCTACTTTTCCATCTCTTGCAACAAAAAACTCTCCTCCTTGTTACCAATGGACTTATACTAATGGAACCTAAATATCATTTTAATCCGTATGCATCCGTATCAGATCTGGTCTCTGAGCATATTTTCGATTTCTTCTGTCCTGCATCTGTGGTTTCAGGAAACTCTTTGATGGTCCATTTGTATTATTGGATTTGATTTGAAATCCTGATTTTTGAGCTAAATCCAATGCTTGAATTTACTGAGAATTTGGATTAATTTGATGCATTGGATGGTTCACGTTTATATTATTTTTCAATGTCTTGATACTAGCACGGGATATATATAGATATATATACCCTTACAATTTGTTTGCTTTAGAATTTGGAATGTCCAATGACCATTCTCATGTATGGAATCCGAGTTTAAAATGGCAGATTACATGCAGGATTTGTGCTATTCCTCTCACTGATGATTGACAGATTACACCATTACATAAGAGAACTCCGCCTACTCAGAAAGACCATGGAGGCTGCAAAGAAACAGACCCGAAGTTTCGAGGATGTAAAAAACGGCAATGCAGAGGAGCTTAAAAAATTGGGAGAAGAGGCTGCTTCATTGAAGACAAAGGTGAAGAAGATGGAATCCGACTACGAGATAAAAGAAAACGAGGCAAAAAGTGCAGCAGCTGAAGCTGAGGCTCGCAGAAAGCAAACTGAAGGGCTCCTCCTAGAATATGATCGGTTACTTGAGGACAATCAGAACCTCCGGAATCAGTTGGAAGCACTCGAGCCAAGCTCAGCGCGTTCCAGTAGCAAGAAGAACATGTAAGGAATAAAAACCGGTATGGGAAATATTCTCTTCTTATGATTGATTATGATATCAAATTTTGGATTCTTGAGACAAGTTTTTGAGTTGTTTGGTGTCTGTTAGGTCGATAAATCCATGTAAAAGTGAACTAGTTATGCAACTATGGATTCGTTCGATGAAGTGTACTGTCAATTGAAGTAGTTGAAAGAATCAATATAGGGTATATGTATTGAGCAACATTGTTATATTTGGTGAGTATGATATTTGTTGATTTTGTGGATGAGTTTAAATAACTAATAGCTATTTTTATATGCCTTAGCTATTTAGTTATTGTCAATATATATTATATTTATCAATTTATAATCCAGAAGCTGGAATAGCTCAGTTGGTTAGAGCGTGTGGCTGTTAACCACAAGGTCGGAGGTTCAAGCCCTCCTTCTAGCGGCTTAAATTTTTTTATCCTTTTTCTCGTTAGACTCTCCTCGACAAACACTCGATGCTAAATTTTATATTATAACTCAAGGAGTGTCATTTGTGCAATTATTATGCATAATACTGTGTCTCTAAGTGTTTTGAACTTATACGTTGTTATTCACTTGTTAAATTTTATCTTGACAAACATTGAAATGACAACAACGAATGTCGTTTGTTGCTCCAACACCATTATGCATAATATTACGTCCCTAGGTATTCCGAACTTATGTTGTTATTCACTTGTTAAATTTTATTTTGACAAACATTGAAATGACAACGAATGTCGTTTGTTGCTCCAGCACCACCAACGACGAACTTTGGGCCCTCCAAAGTGTATACGGTCTCTCTAGACGTAGAAGTACAAAGGAAGTTCAAACCCTCCTTGTTATTTAATTTCACACTCAACAAACTTAGACTCCCAAAAAAGAAGCACTTAAAGTTTGATAGTAGATTGAAGACTAGTGTATGTATAACTGGCAAAGCGGGTCACTCATAGCTCTAGACGGTCGGGCAAAAAGACATTTTATCGATAATTTTTTATCATTGTGAAAGTGTCTAGCAACTTAGTGAAACAAAATATAAGTCGATAAAAAGTTATAAAATATAAACGTGAGTTTTTTCTACACGTCCCGTTTTAAGCCCTCGACCTTAACTGCTTAATATAAGTGTATGTGTATGTCCTTTAAGTCGCCCGCTACTTAATCTTCAAAAAAAAGTCTAACCGTAGTCTAAATATGCGTCGTGTGAACAAGTGCCACCGATAAGTGAGAAAATAAAATAATAGAAGGCTAATAAAAATCAAACCCATCCCGCGTTGTTGTAAAATGATATTTGACCGTAGGATCATCAAAATATTAGGAATCAACGGCCATTAAAATTCTAGAGAGCTAAACGGTTTGTCAATTTTGGGTTCAACCGCTGGGCGCTGGACAAGTTTGATTTCTCATTGTAGACCCCACTAAATGACGTGGCGTAAATTCATTGGATCAAGCAACGTGGAATATCTGTATTTGCTGACGTAGACACATCCGACGTGTCAAAAACACGTCATATATAAAAATGCACTGAGCAACTCGGATCTGTATACGCTCAACTGCTCAAGTCAACAAAATCGTTCTCCGATCTTCGAAGCCAAAACTCGATCTCGAACACCGAGTCAACTCAGGCGAGTTCTTCTGCAACTTTCTGATCTCCATGGATTTTGATCGCACCTGCTTAGTTTTCGATTCAATTCATGCTTGCATGCAGTTTTAATTTTTGGATTTGATGATATGAGAAATGAGATTTTTTATTTATTATTTTTTTTTTTTTTGGGTTTTGGTGTTGTGAGCTTTGTTGTATGGATCTGGTTCTGAGAGTTGGTGTTTCATTGTATTCTCGATGTGCTGGTGGCCAATTTTGCTGATTTGTGTTTTGGTTGAGTTTTTGGAGTTTTGTTGTTGCTCGTCGATTTGAATCTGACTCTATGAAGTGATTAGATTTGGGTGATCTTTTCTAGGTAGCTGAGTATTAATATAAGAAATTGGATTGAAAAATTATGGATTTCTTTTGCTAAAGCCTAGAGAGTCTTGAATTTGGAATCTGGTGCTTAGTTTTCGATCCAATTCATGCTTGCATGTCGCTATAAAATTTATATGTGTTGATCTGCTGGTGAGAAATGAATTTTTTTTTTTTTTGGTAGTGTGAGCTTGGTTGTTTGAGGTTTAGGTGTTCGCTGATTTGTGTTTTGGTTGAGTTTTTGAAGGTTTTTGTTAATAGTCAGTTTGAATCTAAGTGTATGAATTGAATAGATTTGGTTGATTTTATATCGATTAGATTCGTGTTTGGAGGTAGCTGAGTTTTAACAGAAGGAATCAGTAAATTATGAACAAATTTTGCTATAGCCTGTAGAATCTGTAGAATTTGGGGATCTGTTGCTTAGTTTTCAGTTCAATTCTTGCTTGCATGTCATTTTAATTTTTGAATTTTTAGATCTGCTGGTGAGAAATGAGTATTTTTTTCGTAGTGTAAGTTTTGTTGTCTGACGTTTAGGTGTTTTATTTTGCTGCTTTGTTTTTTGGCTGAGGTTTTGGAGGTTTTTGTTAATCCTCGGTTTGAATCTGACTCTATAGAGCAATTAGATTTGGTTGATTTTATTTTAATTTGATTCATATTTGAAGGAAGTTGAGTTTTAATGTAAGAAATCAGATTGAGAAATCATGCAAAAATTTGGTTAAAGAATGTTTTTGAAATTTGGGGTCTGGTGGGTGAATATTTGGATCCAATGCCTATGATCTAGAATAGTAATAGCAGTTACTGATAGGAAAAATGTTACACATTCATGCCTCAACTTTTGAATTCTTTCAGAATTTGTTGCATGCACTTTCTTCAGTTTAATTTTTACTGGTTGAAGTCTTTTCTCTATATCATAGAACCAGAAAAGTTGATGTTATAGGGAAATTAGCACGAAACCTTCTTGGTGGTATTGTTTTGCTAGCTGATGTTACATATTGATGAACTAGATCATCGATTAAATTGAATATCTCATTTAGCTTGTATGTAAATTTGGGATCTTGGATGTCTGTAGCGCCTCATCTCAGTAAATCAGTTCTTGCGCACAAGTATGTTTGTAACTTTTCCAAGGGTAATTTGTGTATGAATGTGATGAGTTTGTTACACTATATGCTAGATGGTGCTTGTTACACTATATGCTAGGGCTGGCAATTTGGGTGAACTTGCGGGAACTAGAAAACCTACCCACGTTTTTGTTTTGGAAAATAACCTAATCATTAGATTTAATGATTGAATCAGCCAAGCCATTGAGAGTATCAAACATCCTTAATTAACACTCGTACCTGCCCTGATGAATTTGTGGGTGTGCGCCTCTAAATCCCAGGCCGAGACTCTGTGTTCTTGTTCGCTATACACTATTTGTGAAGCTACTTTACTTTCCCTTCTGCTTTTGGTCAAGATTTGTGCATTTCAATATTTTGACGGGAAGTTCAAGTTCTAACACATCCGAATTGCCTGTTACAGAATGGTTTTGAACGGAGCAGCTCCCCCGAGAGGAAGTGCAGCAGCCGCTGCCAGCATGCGTCGTCGGAGAACAACCAGTGGCGGGGCCACAGGAGGAGCATCCGGAACCATGCTTCAGTTCTACACGGACGACGCACCAGGTCTGAAGATCTCTCCCAATGTCGTTCTTGTGATGAGCATCGGTTTCATAGCTTTTGTTGCCATTCTCCACGTCATGGGAAAGCTCTACTTTGTGCGTAGAGAGGCTTAGAAGCCTTTTACCTAGGCTTTTACTCACAAATACAGAATCTGAGTTCTTTGTTAACTGTTCTTTTCAAGTTATGAAAGATTTGAAGTTTTGATCACTTCTAATGCTTTTGTTATTTGTAGTTTGTGATGGTTGAATAGAAACCAATTGATTTAGAGCAAGTGAATTTGAAAAATGTTAGTTTCTATACATTTCCCTATTTTGCTACCTGTATATTTTCAGAGTATCATTCGCTATTTGAGCCTTGCAATGTTCATTTCAAACCATGGATTAATATCTAGAGATTAAGGTTTTGTTTGCTTACAAGTCAAGCTCGTGCGGCTCAATAATACTTCTTCCGTTTTAAAATAATTGTTTCCTTTCCCTCGAGAAGGTGTGTTCATTTTCATTTGTATAAATGATTGAGAGCCCATCTCTTCATGATAGCTCGAAAGAAGCATGTTATTTGTGAACTAGGGGCAGGTCTTAAAGGGCGAAGAATTGACATGGGGACTATATGAACTCATTGAGGTTCGAAACTCAATAAACGTTTTGACAAACAATTTTCCTCTCTTGAATTTCATCAATAATCATCAAAACCAATCTAAAATATGTATAATCACTCGGAATTTGATACTCGATTGAGCTGGACAATCAATTTAAACTTTAATTCTTCGATATCCATTCAAATTGATATCTAAACTCATTGAGATACAAAACTTAGTTAAGCTTGACAAACAATTTCAAGCTCCATCAAACTTAAAATTCATCTATATTCATCAAAATTTAACTGAATTATGTAAACTCATTTGAATTTTCAAACTCCATTACACCTCTCTATCAGCATGAACTGTTGATCTATAAACCTTAAACTATTGTTGAAATATAACAAAGCAACTGCTCTAACCAACAAGCTGGAATAGCTCAGTTGGTTAGAGCGTGTGGCTGTTAACCACAAGGTCGGAGGTTCAAGCCCTCCTTCTAGCGAGTTCAAATATTTTTTTTCTCTGTTCTGTGTCTTCCTTTTTCGTTTTTGTTTCAAAGGTTCAAGATCCCGAGCACTGTTATAAGTTCCACAAGCTCTCTTTTCTATGTTCTATTTTTCGCTTTTGTTATTATTAGGTTCAAGATCCCGAATATTGTTGTAAGTTCTCCAAATTCTCTTTTTCTATGTCCTTTTTTCGCCTTTGTTATTATTAGGTTCAAGATCCCGAGTATTGTTACGAGAATACCGCCTTTGATTGGTGCACTTCGAGCACAAAAACCACTCGTACTAAAAATCAGGGTGGCAATTTCATGTATAACACATATGTTCTCTAAGATTTTCCCAACAACTCTTTCACCCAATGCGACATTACCACATATGATAAGAGCACTTCAAGTTCGAGAACTGGTTAGAATTAGTTGACAGTTTCGCATATAATACAGATGTTGTCTAGAAAATTACCAACAATTTCTACACATTTTATATAGAGTTAACCATTTATAGAAACATTGTAAACAACGTTATTATGCATTTTGATATTAGTTTTTATTTACGGACTTGATCGTCAGACGTGGTTCAAAATTGTCTTTTCTTCTTTCCGTGGTCATTTGTGTAGGTATAAAAAGAGACATTGGACTAAATAGGAAAGAAGACAGCCAATGCAACATCATTGAACACATTGATCATAAGTGGTCTCAACTCAATGCAACTTGCAAAATGTTATCAATCACAATGGTCCTCTCAAGTGTACCAAAGTGATTTTGCTCCTAGCAGTATGGTGGTTTCACCTATTGACTCCTTGAGAACAAACCCTATATTCCTTGGACCACCTCAGAGCCAATTGCATTGAAAATTAGGTGATCTAATGCTATTTTTTGGGTAAATTTACCAGCTATAAGCCACTATTGTTTGCCAAATATTTTAGAATTATACCATAAAAGGTAAAATATATGCACAAAACTTAGCTAAATCCAGCTGAGATCTTGAGAGATTGATTTAATTGGGAGAAATAGGAGCATATGAAGTGGATTCCACTTGAAAATCAAACCTACTCCCTTTATTTTTTTCACTTGTCCCTCTTTGCAATTTGGCAATTTGGAGTCCAAAAAGCACCACAATGAAAAGGGAGAAAATAGATAAAGATTAGGAGAAAATGATAATCAACTATTGGATAGAAAATGAGACACTCAACTTTTGGGTTATGAAAAGGGAAAACAATTTTGTCAATTAGAGTGTTTTATGTGAGTACAAATTTGTGTATTTTAGTAATAAAACTAGTGGTTTAAAAGTGAGATTAAAGTATTAATAAGCAAATGAACCACCTGCTAAAAAATGAATTAGATTAAATGAATCTGTAAAATCAATCGTCACATCAGTTTACATGAAAAAATATATGTGATCTTATATAAATCATTTTGTCTTCTATACAGGAATTGTGAGAGATGCTCTTTGTCGTGTCATTGGACCTATTGAGGTTGAGCTATTTTTTATATAAAAAAATTATTGAGTTTTATTATATAGATTATCGATTTTAAAGTACATAACTAATTATTCAAGATATAATCACGTACCATGCTAAATTTTTGTATAGTGGAGAGAATATTTTTTTTATACAATTCCATCTCATGTAATGACTATTTATTAATTTAACTCATGACGATAAATTAAAGTCACAAGATAAATATATATTTTTGACACAAATAATTTTATTATTATATTCATCTCTCCATTTATACTATATAAAAAAAAGTACACATAAATATATCTCTAGATCTTCATCTTCTCATCCTAGTCATCCCCCCACCCCCATTTAAAAATGAAGTCATTATAGGATGGATTGCTGACTCAATTGTCCGTACAATTCTTCCTAGGATCCACTACTTACCTTTCTATCTATGTAATATAGACCAACATCTCATGGAACAAGCGGTAAGCACACCACTTAGGTATTGTAGCGTCTCAGGTTCAAGTCATCATGGACACTGTTGGTATCTTAGTTTGAAATTAGTAATATCTAAGGGCATGGATGGAGTTTTGGTAGATATTAATTATATATGATGTTCTTATCATGTACTCTTTGTACTACTTCAAAAAATAAAACTATGTATTATAGAAAAATTCTTTTTCGTAAACATATATATAATGTGTTTCTTTTCTGGGTTAAAAGTTTGTAGCGATTTATAAGAAGTCTGAATAGTTTGTAAAAAAAGTCGGTTAATAACAAGAGGTCAAATGAAAAATCGTGTTATAGCTACATATGAGAAAACACGTGTGGTTGAAGTACATATATATGTCAATATAATCTCTATCATTTAGTATATTGGATTGGTTCATGCATGTGTTACAAACTCTTAACTCACATAGAAAAACATAGGAAAAAGAGCCAAACGGTCCATAAACTATCCAGTTCGTGTCATTTGGTCCCTAAATTATCAAACGTGTCATTTCAGTTTAAAAGATAGGTGAAAGAGCCGCTATAGTCCAAACATTTTCAAAAATCTAGCCATGTCAGGACATTCTGTAAAAATCACTAACAGAACCATTAAATTTGCATTAATTTTTTTTTTTTTTTAAATTTCACGTCATCAAGACTTAACGGATTCCATCAGTATTTTGACGAAATGTCCTGACGGGGCTCGGTTTTTTGAAACGTTTGAACTATAACGACTCTTTCGCTTATATTTTAGACTGAAATGACACGTCTGATAATTTAGGGACCAAAATGGCACAAACTGGATAGTTCATGAACCATTTTGGACCTTTCCAAAAAACGTATGCACATTTCTTTTTTACAATTTCGGAAAGAAAGTAGAACAAGTACTATATATTTGAGACGGTTTATTCACACTCTCAAGTTCATGTAGACGATTTGACAAGTTGCTAACGACACTGTGAATCATTCATTATCAAATTGACCTTCTTTTCCAATTGAGTCTCATACCTCAAATTTTGAAGGTGATGATGAGTGGATCAACACTCAGCAACAGCAAGGCTACAAACAAGCAAAGATTGGTCATTCTCTTCTCTTCACCACTTCTCTACTGATTCTCCATTACTTATTGTTCCTCTCCTTCCTTCCCACCTTCTTAATTGGTGCATATTTTAGCCCCCCCATTGAATTGATCATTGTACCATTCCAACATGAAATGATCATAGAGTTGGATACAACTCAATATCATATATAGTTGTACCAAACAAGATGGTGGTTGGCCTACTCAATGAAATCTTTGTTGTATTTCTTTTTTCATTGATGATCTTCTTTGTTTCCAAGAGTTTTGCATCCACAACTTACAAGATTCTTCTTAAAAACTTTCACTTAATCTTAACAAGTGTAGTATAACATATATAATTGATATCATTGCTTCATTGGTTTTGGTTTAAGGCTTGGGTTCCATACGTCAGGTCTTAAGTTCGAGCAGAGACAGATCCAAAATTTTTAGTTAGTGGGAGCAAAATAATTACAAATCTCACCAAGTATTATTCTTAATTTCAAAATTTCACTATTTGGACCTCCAGAACATGAAGTTTGAGCCTGAAAACATGTATTCATATATATATATATATATATTGTATTTGCTTACATTTTCTAAATAAGACGCTTTTGAAATTCTATTTTGTTATTTATTGCTTTCTTTTATACATATATTAGTTAAGTTGAAACAGGACACAAAAATATCATAGTTAATTTGTAGTATAGAC
>JAYMTE010002255.1:0-11548 GCA_036897545.1 Pelargonium fulgidum
TGCTTAACTTAACTTTACCGGAAAGAAATGGAGAAACAATAGCTTGCATATTCATGATTCATCCCATAATTAATTATGACATGAACAACAATTTTTATTTTTATAAGCAACATCAACAACATATATACCAAAATATAAATTTCAAAAAACGAAGGTTCCGAGGATCTCAAATAATTTAATGCGGTTGGAAGGGGTTGATTCTGATTATTATATATTAGTATATAAAAATGAGAAATTGAAAGTCAACCGCACAATGAATCTTCATTCAAACCAATGTTGGAGCTAAGGATGCAGTTGTACTGCGCAGTAAGTCATGGCCTCCTAAAACTTTATTATATACTAATAAAATTTTACGATTTCAGAAAAAGTATTTTGACCCAATAGTAGTGTTAGTGGGATCGTACTTAAACTTAGAGAGGTCATAGATTTTATCTTCTTTTATGTTTGTTTCTTTACTTAAACATTTTACAGATTATATTATAAATTTTATGATAAAAAATTGTGCTCCTCTTGAATAAAATTTAGGCTCCGCCAAACATATATAGAATGAACTAAAGGATTTATGTCACAATTTTTTTCTTTTTTTTATATCAGCAATTGGAGTACTTATATTAGGAAGAGTTTTCAAGGGAAGAACACAATGACATACATCATACAATAGAAAAGATCAACAACTAATTTTACTTTTAGCAAATTATTTATACATGAATTGTCATGAATAATATTTATTACCTCTTGAATTTGTTAGAACACATGTTTGGGGATTCAAAAGTAATTGTACGACACTTACTTATTCTTATTTTTTTAGGACGGAACGATTATTACACTAACAACTAGAGAATGGATGAGAGTCCTTCTTCATGCATGGATGTTCCAAGAGACTACTAGAAGAGTACCTTGGCCCAAATAGTTCTTGACCAAGAGCAGTGATGGAGTAAATGAAAGCAGTCTTTGAAAATTAAGTTGCAAATAGGATATAAGTATTGATCAACCAAGTGCTTGAGCATAAGTGAGGGAATGGTAGTTAACCTGTAGCCTAGAATGTAGCTTAAAGCATTGAATAACATGATTAATATTGAAGGCCTTTTGCACTAGTTCACAAATAATATCGTGATATTTTCTTGAGATAATGTTTTCTCAAAAGAGAGACTTGAATATGATACGTTGAGAATAACAAATGTTTTAAACTATTTGTTTTAATGATTGTTATTGCAATGGACTAGACTATGTTGGAAGATTCATGAACAGTTATAAAAGATATGCATGAGAGGACCAACAAAATTAGTCAATTCATGCCGAAACGTCTGACATAGATTCTAATGACGTTATTATAGCATGAACAACTCATTACGCAGACAAATTTAATCGTTGGATCTAACAAACATTTTCAATAAGTTTTTGCACTGCAATAATTTTAGGCGACTTTTATTTGTATTATTGAGTTCTCTCTGCTTATATTAATTTTTCGATTGAATCACAAATTTGATTAGGAATGTGCTAACGTACAGCAAATACAAAAATATAAAAACCTTGACCAAAAGCCCATTCAGGGTTTGCCAGTTGCCACAGAACAGTCACTGTTGTGGAAAACCGCGCGCAGCGCGAACAAAACCCATCGTCTTCTGCTTCTTTGGCTGTCTGTATCAGAGCGCCATGGAAGCCAACACTGCTCCTCCCTTCAAGGTACGCTTCTTGCACTCCACACTTCATTTCCTCTGGCTCTAATCACCTCTTAGGGTTTCCAAAAGATTATGAAATGTTATGGTTTTTAGTAATATGGTTGCAAATATCTATTTTATGGTTTAATTTATTGTAATTATGGTGTTTTTTCTTTGGTAGATTATCTTGGGATCATCTTCTATTGCTCGTCGGAAAATACTTTCTGAGATGGGATATGACTTCACTATAATGGTACTTTACTTGTTATACTAAGATTTCTATTTAATTAACTGTTGATGCCAGAAATGTAATGCAACTTGCTACTTAAAAGACTGCAGATATTGATGAAAAAGGCATCCGAAAAGAGAAGCCCGAAGACTTGGTTGTGGCCCTTGCTGAGGCGAAGGTAGGATGTTCGACTTCAATATTTTGTGTGAATTTTACAGCTTATGTGTTTGTTTCGTATGTAAATCACCGGTGTTACTTTCTTTGGGTATGGACTAAGGAGCGCCTCTTACACCTAGTTGTCACTTGGGTGGTGGTTTGACAACTGAAGTAACTGGAGCACTCAATTCAAATTCTGCCTTAGGGTTTTTAGGGAGGAATAGATTTTACATTAGGTTGCGTTTGGGAACATGAATTTGATTTGAAATTTTGGATTTGAAATGATGTATTTCAAATACAAATATAATGTTTGGGGAACCATAGAATTTCAAAAGACAAGGTAAGAGTTGTCATTTGAAATCTCATGTTTTAAGCATGTTTTGAATGCTATTGGATTTCACTCAAATCCAAATCCAAATTTTTGGAGTTCCCAAACACCTTTGTCTCAAATCCAACATTTCAAATGAAATAATGGTTTCCAGACATACAATTAGAGTATATATGTGCGAAAAGTGGTTTACGGTCTTGCATTCGTGTTCTTGCTTTCATATGTTTTAAATGTTACGTCAACTGGAGAGGGACTTCAGTTCCAAGTTTCTTGTCTTGATTGAGTTTGCATTGCATCACAGGCTGATGCGATATTGTCAAAACTCCAAATTATTGATAAACAAGAGAAGGATGCAGAACCGACAATATTGGTTTCAGCCGATACAGTATGTCTTTGTGTTCTCAATATAATGCATGATGCTCTCTGATTTCAAAATCAGGTGTATCAGGCTTAGAATAAACTGGAGCCATTTGTGTATCGAGGATACTTTTGCTTTTTATGAGGGGACATATGTATGTAATTTCCAGATCCATAGATTCTGTTGTCCTTGGTAGATGTGGATCATAATTCATAAAAGTCAGGGATGTAGGCTTCAATACTGTAATTTGACATTTCCTGAACAGTGAACACGAGTGTATGGCTCTTTCTGTCTGTCTTAGCCTCATCGTGGTTAATTTTTGTGATTGTGCTGTTTCTCAGTTTCTGTATTCTAAATAACATGCTTTGTTATACATAAATATCTTGGTCAGTCTTTAGTCGAAACCTCAGTTAATATTAGTTTGGAACAGATTGGATGCTCAATATTTAGGAGGAAATATATGAGAGTGGATGATGACAAATTTTTAAAGAGGTGATGTTCAATAGTCGCATTCATGGAGTTCTACTTTGATCTATTTAATGCAGACATGTTGTTTCTACTTAAAAGACTAATTATGTGCATAGATTTATCACTTTTGCTATTTTCATTTGTCTCAGTAAATTCTCTTGCTTTCTGGTTCTAGAAGAACTATAATTCAGATGCTTAGCCTAGCTGATGGGAACTTTTTATCAGGCAGAAGCCATCTTACAGAGGCCCTCGATTGGTGACTACTTAAAGGATGCTGAGCCAACATTATTAGTTACCTGTGACCAAGTATCAATCAACTCCCTTATTCCTAATTTCATAAATACAAGAAGAGTGTGTTTTGCCATAGCATATTCTCTAGTTTCTTAGCCAAACCTTTCAAGAGGAATAGACGGGTGCACAACCTTCACCCATATCTGCCACAAGCTAGTCGCATGCACGATAGTATTACACGTGACTGACATTGAGATCGTAATAATCTTTCCTCTGCAGAGGTGGAGTGGTGTCATTCTGTCCAAAGGCGGTGATCCAGAAATGCCATATGCTGAGCTAACCCTTTTCTTGATTTCATTGGTTCATCTATGTTAATGTTGACTGCATTTTTCTGTATCTATTGCTTCTGACTCACTATTCTATTGGTTATAAAAAGATGGATTAAGATTAGTAAATGGATTCATTGATTATCCTAAAAATTTCCTCCAAGTCAAACCATTTGCGTTGACCCACCTTCATATGCATTAGTGTACAATAGAGGTCGGTCACCTTGCTTTTTGTGGTCTAATCTGAAGTAGCTCTGTCTACTTATTATTTTTTCTTTTTTGTGTGCGAATGCCTTGAATTAGCATAAGAAATTTGCCTGACATTAGCATTCTTTCCAATATGTGGTCACCTGCAACTTAGTATCCTCGAACACAAATAGGCCTCTGGTTTTTAAGATGTTACTTTAAAAACAGAAATTTCAAATCTTTTTTCTTGGTAAATGGTTTATGTTTGTGTTAGTTCTTATTGTTATTTTTAAATGGTTTTGAGGTTGTGGTCTATGAAGGTGTTGTCCGAGAAAAACCATCCAGCAAGGAAGAAGCTCGGCAATTTTTAAAAGGTTTGCATAACATTTTCACCGTAGCTTTCAGCTGTTTTCCTCTTCCATGGCTATGCTAACTTTACAAACATTGGTTGCAGACTATTCTGGGAGCCATGCAGCAACTATGGGTTCTGTTGTTGTTACTAACCTAAAAACTGGACTCAGAAAAGGAGATTGGGACAGAGTGGAGGTATTATCTGCTTCCAATCCATTGTTATTTGTTATTTTGTAATTATTATTGACGAAATGAGATTTGTATGGGGAAGGACTTTTTGACTGACTTGAATGAATGCCAATGCCTTCTGAAAAGTGATCCTTATGGAATAACAAGTACAAGGTTCTTTGATCTAATCCCTCATCCCTCACAAACTCCCGGGGGTGTGTATGTATGGTAATGCTTGCCTCTCACTTAGATAAAAAAGTTTTGTTTTCCATCCACCCATCCAATGCTAGAACAGGGCGAAATGTCTCTGGTTGTGTTATGTATTGAATCTTTGGGGGGAAATAAATTAAGATCATCCAAAATATCGGCCCTCAGCAAGAAACCTAGAAATTACCAGAGATGAATAGCAGCAGATGGCTGTTAAAAATGCCATGTCATTTGAATCAAGTGAAACAATTAGAATGCACAATTATTTGATTTTACATTGTTCTGTATCCTAACTTGAACCTTTAGAAAAACTACTTGAAAAAGTTGATGCTTCAACCTTCGTCGTCATGTTTTTTTAATAGAACTTTAGGTTGAGACCTTGGAATTGTTAGCATTTTGTTTAGATTAGTTCACCCCCACCTTCCTACATCGTAAGCATTCACTGTCCTCATTTTCTTTTTTGAATTCGTTTCCAATTGCTCCCTTCTAGAGTTTTGATTGGAAAGATATTTTCATAACTACTTGTGTTAATTTTCCCAATAAATTCATAGGATCATAATATGATGAAATTAAACTTGTGTGGTGATGTCTTGCAGATTTATTTCCATGAAATACCGGAGGAAACCATTGAAAAACTGGTAAAAGTTCTCTTTTCCTCTCTATGTTTTTTCAGTTTTTTTTGTTGCCAAGAGGTTTTATTGTCTTCCATATTCATTTAAAAGTAATTTTTGCATCATTAGTTGAATAACAAATTTCTCGTCCTTTCATGTTTAGATTGAAGAAGGAACTGTGTTGCACGTTGCTGGGGGACTAATTATTGAACATCCCCTCGTAGTGCCCTTTGTTAAACAAGTGGTGGGTTCTCTTTTCTGTAAACTTATAACTACAATTTGGAAATTATAAATATTAGTCATCGGAGGGATGGCAAGTTGGATGTATAGCCTACTGAAAATATCTGTTACCAGTGTTCATTTCCTGTACTCCTTGGAAGACTAATAATTGTGGCACCTTGTGTGCAGGTTGGGACAACTGATAGCGTGATGGGGCTTCCCAAAGCTCTTACTGAAAAGCTCATAAAGGAGGCCCTCTAGCTGCAGCGGCAGATTATGGCTTTGAGATACAACTCCCATTATCTTGCAGGATCCTTGGGGTTCTATTATAGTTTTCCGACAAAAAATTACTGGCCAAGTGACTTGTATTTGTCTGAGTGAAACTGCAACATTTGGTTGTTATATTGAAGGAGTTTCTGGTTGAGATTTGACAAACTGTATCATTCACATAATTAGTTCAACATGAAATTTAGTTGAAAATTGAATGGAAAATCAGAAGAGTGAAAAACATTGGAATATATTTGGCCCCAATCGGTCCAGAAATTGGTTAAATAATTGTCTACATTGTGTTTATCTGGTTGATGCGCCCACCGGAGCAATGGTTCAGTTCAGGTGACTTTCAGCAAGCAGTCGTGTATGGTGTATTGGACAATCTTTTTGCTGATACCAATGATAAGTCCAAGGAAATTGAGATTGTTATTGTTAATTGTAGCTTGTTTAACCCAGTTACTTCAGTTTCAGTTATGATTGAGAATAGGTGTAAATTGAGGGGCAATGTGAGGAGCATTAATTTGGTATGATCCTATTCCTGCCAACACATCAGCTCATGCATTGCATACACATACACCATGGGGCCTCAAGGACTTGAAGGTATGTTTGAAAACTTGTTGACGCATTTGAAATCTACAATTCAAGATTTTGATTGTCCCCTACATAATCAACTTATCAACTACCACTCGAAAACGACAGTTGTTGGGTTCATATTCACAGATAGGAAGGTGGTTTTCTCTCGTGTCTGGATATGATATGCATAACCTAAGCAGCTACCTTAATCATTGGATATTCATATTTTAAAGTTCGCAATTTTTTTGTTTGTTTTTGATGAGTGGATAAGGCTACGAGCTTATCACCAATTTCACTTTCAAAGTTACTGTTTCAGAGAATATTTTGTTAGCATCTGCATATCCCCAGAGACCCAGATGTGATACATAAACAAATAAATAAAGAAGCAAGATTTTGGATTATTGATTACCAACTAGTCTCATTAAATTTGACTGTTTGTTCTCAATCACAAGTCACAACTGGAGAAGAGTAGATTGCGACCAATCTGTCATTCTCTTCTTTTGTTGGTTTGTAAATAGCAAAGTTTAGAGCAATTTCAGTAACAGTAATTATATATTGGTTTGATACTAAACATCTAAACAATTTTCGAGATTTACTGATTACAGCATATAGCTGTTTGTAAAATAATATTACTGTTGCAATACAAGCTTTGGTAATACAAACATACTGCCCGGAAAATACTTTTACATATCAATTGGAAAAATGCGGAACGGGACACTGTAAACAAAAGAATTTTTTTTATAAAAATAGAAAAACCTCATCTGAAGGAGAACTGAATTTCTTCCAGAGTTCTCCCTTTAGTCTCAGGGACCCAAATGGTCACAAATGCAACTGTTAAAGCACTCATCAGCATGTAGATGGCAAAGGTTCCTGTTTAAAGTGGAGTAAAACCCGAAAAGTTAAGAAAAAAGATTCCAGGTAACAACAACGCATTCTAGAGAGAGAGAGAGAGAACCTCCGGTACTCCAAGTCAAGAGCAGGTTTGCAGTCATTGTAACGATCCAAGAAGATAACCAATTGGCGAGTACTGCTACACTTCCAGCGAGGCCCTTAATATCTACAGGCATAATCTGCATTGCCAAATTCATATACAGTGAGCTAAATGCTACTAAGTGAGGATTACAATGCCAACTGGTTGGCTTCGTGGAACAGTTTTTGCTTGCTTCATACCTCAGACATGATAACCCATGGAATGGCCCCAATTCCCAGAGAAAAGGTGATTACCATGGCCTGAATGGAGTCATACAGATCAAGTCAGACAGATATAGAGCATCTCAGTAACAATGCTGCAACTAGAATCAGAATACAATGGTGGATAAATATGAGCATACCACAACTCCAACTACTGCAAAGATGCCCAACATGCTGTAATATTTAGAATCCTCCGATATAATGTCCTGGAATCAGTCCATATGGGGCAAAAAGTGTTTAATGTGATTTTGAAAAGTCATTTCTACAATAAATGAAGTGCAGTTCATTGATACCTTCAGAAAGAATGACGCTGAAACAATTAGGAGGCTGAAAGTCATTCCGGTAGATGAGATCTGATCAAACAGTAAATCAATTAGTATTTGGTTCCTGTCCTCTGAAAAGACAAGTAATTACTTATCGACCAAAACAAACCATCTCCTATATATACTCACAATAAGTAAGAGACGACGGCCGGCTCTGTCCAGCAACCATGTAGTGACTAGAGTGGCAAGAACCTAAATAGAATGCAAATCCCTCAGCAAAATTTCATGCTAAATAACCATTGACATTGAACAGGGGAATAAATTATGAAAATATCCTCCAACTGTACCTGAATGGCCCCAAGAACACATGTAACCACATTACTTGCACTAATCCCTGCACAAAAATAAGCAAAATAATTACAGCAATTGAGCTTGAACACTAAGTTGGTACAATGAAACTGTTCCTCTAATTTAATTATAGAGCGGTTTACACTTTCTTTTATATTGAAACAGGAAGATGAGCCCTTATTCAGGTAAAAGCAAGATACGTAATACCAATTAAATTACCAATCACAAGTTTATAGTGATGCAGGATAAAATATTATACTAATAAAATACTTTGAATAAGGAGAAGTCTACTGCTTGATGCAACAAAAAGTTTGTTGAGCATCTACCAGTTCACCTAAAGTCTGCAATATATACTGTCGATTGCCTAAACACACAACCTTCTCTAGAGAGAAAATTGAAAGTATCTTACATTCTAAAATCTTAACAAGAAAGCGTACAACAAGATCCAATATGGGTCTATAAATTTTAAGGATAAGTGGAAAGACAATATATGCTTACCAGCAGATTCAAAAATGCTACTGGAATAGAACAGTAGAGCATTGATTCCACTAAGCTGTTGCAGTAGAAGCAAGCCAATTCCTATCTGCAGAGCATCCGTTAGCCAAAAACAATCATTAGGTTCTGATGTTTCAGCATAAGCAGGTGAGGCCAGGCCACAAATGGATAGAGCCATAAACTTGTAGGTTATAATCAATACCATCAAGGGGTACCAATATCTTCTCCGTTTGAGATCCGCCATTCGAACTGTAGTATTAGTTCTTTTACTTGATGCTACAGATCTCTACAAAATGTAAAACTTAGGGTGAGGATTAAGAATAGGTTAACTATATCGGCATATGTCTTTGACAATCCATTGTGTCTAAAGAAGAGATGGATACCATCTACAAAATACTAATTAAACAGAGCAATTCAAGTCATCGTTACCTTGATTTCATTTACTTCAACGGAAATATCTGTATCAAAGCCCCGAAGAACTTGCAAAGAAGCTTCAAACTCCTCTGTCATACCCATTTTTGCCTACAGTCAGGTTTGAAAACTTGCTTAAAAAAACAAAATCAGTAAACACAACTACATTTTGAGAATTAGTATCATGATACTTTACCAGCCACCTAGGAGATTCTGGAATGAAAAACAGGGCAGGTATCAATATTGTACAAGGCAATATTCCTGAAAAAGAAAAGCTGTGAGAATTTTATCAAACTAAAAATTCAGTTGCATAGCATTTATAGATCATTCGCTGAAATCAGATTACAGGGCATGAATAATGAAACGAGGATGAAGGTTGGGAGGGTCCTTTTCTAATTAAGTACTGATATGAATTATGAAATTCATTTACATGATTATACTAGAGAAGTGAAGAAAGGTGTATGAATGTGGGATTCTTAAAGAGGCCAAAACAGAAACAAAGTTGAACTAAGGAATCCGGTTAAATGAGAATAATCTCTAATAATACAAGCAAAAACAATAAAGTTGGGAAATAAATAAATTTAAAAAACATCTTTAAAACATTAGCCCCCATGGATAGTTGGGTCCTTCGACATTCCCAAGTATAAATGATTATTAGAAGATTGAAGATGATAAAAAAGGATAAAATCTGTACCAATGAATCCAAAATGACCATCTCTATTGATCCAAAAAGAAAGGGGTCATGGAAAGTAAGCTCAGTATATACTAAGCATCTCATGTTATGGCTTTGCACATATGATAGATCCATCCATCTAGGGAAAAAACTAAAAAATGATAGTATTTGTGGCAAGGAAACTCAATTGAACCATCTAGAGGATTACCTAGAACTGCAAGTATTCTCCACTGAACAAAAAGTCCCAGCAGATAAGCCAGCATTATTCCAATTGTGACTGAGAGCTGCACGAGTAAAACGGAAATGATATATAAAATTTGACTGATGTGGAAAGTGGTCAAGGTTTGATATTAGGAGACATAAACATGACTTCCACCAACCCAATGCAAGAAAGCTACTAAACTAAACCAACCTGATTAACCGAACCAAGAGACCCTCTCAAGTTCTGCGGAGATATCTCAGCTATATATACAGGCACCTGTAAATGATAAATCCAAAGATTAGTTTCACAAACAATCCCAATCTAGAACAACCAAACACACATGAACATTAACAATACCACATAGGAGATAACCCCAACACCGAATCCTTCCAACAACCGCCCCATGTAGAGAAACGAAGAATCCTGCAAAAACCACAGTCAGCTCACACATTAGATGGCAAGATCATGAACTCAATTCACACTGGCCTATCGGATATATAGTAATTGAAACTCACTCTAGCAAATGATATGGCAAGCCACCCAATGATATTAGGAATAGCAGCAATCATCAAAGACTGCAATAATCATCACAAACAAGTAAGAAAAAAAAAAACAAAATAAAGAAACCAATGAAGCAATCATGTGTATTTGCATACCCCTTTACGCCCAACATACTCAGCAATCTGACCGCTAGCAATTGCCCCAACCATAGCTCCCACATTTGACAGAGAACCGAACCAAGAGTACTGAACCAACAATCTGAGTTAGTTTTCGAATAAAAAACAAACAAAACTGATTTTGAAGCTGAGCAATTGAGATTCAAACCTCCGAGACAGTGAGATCGAGATCCTCAGTGATGGCGGTTTGGGTAGGTGAAGAATAGCCAGACTGCAAAAAACAAAAACAAGTTGGTCCGTTTGGTTGCCGAGAAAAGCAAAGAAAATAAGTGAAAACAAAGTAGTTCAGATTGTGCTTACGGTGAAACCGAACTGGATAGGACCGAGAGCTACAATGAGAACACAAGCGACGACGGAAATGGAGCTGTCGCGAATGGCCTGGGACGAGCCCATCATGCTGGACTGCCTGGAGCCCATGCGGTACCAGCTCCCGGTGTGCAGAAACGGTTCCGGGAGATCGCCGCTGCCACCGCTGCCGCCGCCGTCCTCGGAATCGTCTCTGAAACTCATGTTTCTCCGGCGAGACTGTTGAGACCCAATCAATGGAAATAGGCCCAAATGGCTAAATATCAGAGGTTATGTGGGTTCGGTGAAACAGATTGACGACAGATATAGACAGAGAAGGAGACTGGTAGGGTGATGACTAATTAGCTGTGATTGTGAACAAAAAATAAATTAAATTAAATTTAAATTGCAGAGATGGATTGTCATTACCATGTGGTCAATAGTCAAATCTAGTGTTTGATTGTCAGTTTTTGAGCTGTTAATTTTGCAACCGCTCTGTGAACAGTTTTTTTTAGTAACAAAAATCCAACATTGAGGCGTGCATGACTCACGTTTTTAGATTCTTAAAATATAGTAACCATAATTTATTAATTTCAACTGTTCAATTAAATGAATCTCCTTTCTATGAATATATTAGTGAGACCCATTAATCTTATTTTTCTAT
>JAYMTE010002256.1:0-11547 GCA_036897545.1 Pelargonium fulgidum
GAGAGATGAGATGTGATATAATCTGGAAACGGGTAGAGAGTTGGAGAGAGGAGAGCGAGCGACACCGCCCATTATCGACCACAACACAACAATCTCTTTCTGTAGCGAGCGAGCTCTTCGGCCGACCATAAAAAGGAGCTCTCTCCTTTTTCTCTTCTCTTCTTCTCCAAAAAGACCCTGCAGGTCTCTGCTTCTCTTTCTCTTTCTATTTCTCTCGGTTTCTTAAATTTGTGTTTCATTTCCATTTCACCAGAAAGCCTTTTTACTTTAAAGATTTGGTAAGATTTTTTTAGTTTTTGTTTGTTGGAAATGTTTGATTTGTAGTGTATGAAGTTTGAGATGTGTGTATTCAAGGGTTTTTTATGTGGCTTTTGGTATCTGGGTTCTGCGAAAGTTTAGGGTTTTGGTGTTTGAGCTTTTGGCTGAGTATTTTCTTTATATCGATGCTGTGTTTAGCTGCTATTCGTTACATGTTTTGCTTTTGAGCTGGGGTGTTTCTTTCTTCTTTTTTTTTTCTTTGTGTGAGTTGGAGGTTATTGATTAATTAATATAATTAGTTGAGTGCTTTGAGAAAAGGGAAAAAGTTGGATTGCTTGTTTGTTGTTTGAGGATATTTATGTGATGTTGCGGTTAGTAAGCATTCTGATTTAGCAAGCTGTGGTTTTGAATGTTTCTTGGTTTCATCGCAAGCATAGTGATGTTGTTTGTGCTTGGTTGAAACATTTCTTGCTCACAATTCTTTTTATTGTTTACTTAGTTCTTGTATTTCTTGCAAGTATGTGACTCTGGATATGATTATGTCAAAACTTAATAGTATCATGCATGTGACTTAGGTCAAGTAGGTTTGAACTTTGAACATAAGTTATAGATGAATATCTCTTTTGCAATTGTGGCATACTAACTTGAGTAGGCTGAATGATTATTATGCTCCCTTAAAGCATACGAGCTATAGTATTCAACCATGATTCATCTCATCCCATCCTTTTCCCATTAGTCCTGCTTATGTAATGTTTTTTGCGGCTGAAATCAAAATTTATCTGATTATTACCTTGACACAGTTCAGTCAAAAGGTCAACATCATTGGTTGTAGTAAAATTTGAATGGTCCGTCATATATATAGAAGGATCAATTGCATGAATCTACAACCTGTAATGTGGCCATCAGTTTATGGCAACACTTGCAATATATATGATGAAACAATTGTACTTCATATGAAATATTCTTAATCCATGAGAAGACCATGCTTGAGAGTCCTCATTCTATGCTTTTGTGTAATGTGTGTGAAGGAACGTTAGCCATACATGACGAGATAATAATAATTTATGGTGTTTATTCTAAATTATTATGTTTTTTAGGTTGATAAATGCTACTTGTTGGTTCATCATTTAATTTATTGTCTTACTGGGTCTTGGCTGAGGTGTAATGGGTGGGGGTGGGACATATATAAGTTGAATTCTTACTGATGGGAAATTTTGGTCTTGAATTATGTGTGGAGGTTATCTTCATCTTTACTAGCATTATATTCTCACAAAATTTCTTTTATTATGTAATGCAGGCTGTATAGCTGGCATCATGGCTAGGGTTCTTGTCCAGTCAACCAATATCCCTGGTTTAGTTTCTGGCCACAGGTTTGGTCGGTCAAATGAATCTGGGAAATCAAAGAGGGTTGTGAAAATGATGTACTGTGTACAATCACCTACTTTGAGAATCAGAAGCTTCTCAGGAACGCGAGGTTCCAATGCTTTAGATACCATGGTGAGATCTGGTCAGGATTTTCATTCCAGGGTGGCAACTTCATTGTCAAAGCCCCGTAGAGGAAAAAGAACTCGACACGTTGTCAAAGCTATGTTTGAGCGATTCACAGAAAAAGCGATTAAAGTGATCATGCTTGCTCAAGAAGAAGCACGTAGGCTTGGCCACAATTTTGTTGGCACAGAGCAGATTTTGTTGGGTCTTATTGGTGAGGGAACTGGAATTGCTGCAAAGGTTCTAAAATCCTTGGGAATCAATCTGAAAGATGCTCGTGTAGAAGTGGAAAAGATTATTGGAAGAGGCAGTGGATTTGTAGCTGTTGAAATTCCATTCACTCCTCGTGCAAAGCGAGTTTTAGAACTCTCACTGGAGGAAGCCCGCCAACTTAGTAATATTTCCTTCATAATTTTGCATAATTCACTCTGAGAGCAGTTAGCTATTATTGATTTCATGCTTTCCTCCCTCTCAAATGAAATACAGAGTGTGTGTCCCTCGGTATGATTTGAAAGGATATTGTAGCCATTTGTGGCCTACAGAAACTGTGAGTAACATATAAGTGGGAAATTAGTTGTAGAATCCAATTTGCATGCTCAATGACATAATTACTGTTATGTCATTGTAACGAGTAGGTTATATGCAATCCTTTGACATAAGTTACAGTCAATGAGCTTGTCCCACTATTAGTTTGAATTTAATGTCTAGCAAGGTTGAGGTTTGAACTTGTATGTCCAGTCTTAGGTAGGGTCTTTCTGAATAGTTTCTCCCAGTTGATTTGGGCTTTATCTTCAAATATTAGTTTCTTGGCTGCCAGTTTAAATACAGCCTTATGTGATATCTTAAATTTAGATCTTATATTTCCAATATGTGCATTGAGCTGATCTGGAAATATATATGTTCCATGAAATTTCAGGCCATAACTACATTGGATCGGAGCACCTGCTCCTTGGATTGTTGCGTGAGGGTGAAGGTGTAGCAGCACGTGTTCTTGAGAATTTGGGTGCTGACCCTAGTAGCATTCGTACTCAGGCAAGCATTAAACCCCTCCACATTGTATCCAGCGAATCTTGGTTGTCTGTACAATTGATTACTAATTGTGATAAAACCTGCTTGTAGGTTATACGTATGGTGGGTGAGAGCACAGAAGCTGTTGGTGCTGGTGTTGGAGGAGGGACCAGTGGCAATAAAATGCCAACACTGGAGGAGTATGGCACTAATTTGACTAAGCTAGCAGAGGAGGTAACATACAATTCATTGTTCTATATCCTTGGTAAAATATACTTTATGATGATGTTAGGGGCTTTTATTACATATCTCTTTTACCTGAACTGTTTCTTGCTCTTTTAGGGGAAGTTGGATCCTGTTGTTGGAAGGCAGCCACAAATTGAAAGAGTCACCCAAATCTTGGGCCGTCGTACAAAAAATAACCCTTGTCTTATTGGGGAACCAGGTGTTGGTAAAACAGCGATTGCGGAAGGCCTTGCTCAAAGAATTGCAACTGGTGATGTTCCAGAAACAATTGAGGGGAAGAAGGTGAGCATAGTTTTGTTTAAATCATAAAAGGTTTCTGTGTGAGTATTGGGTGTCCTCGTACATTGGACTGTAATACCTGGTAGTTACATGTTATGATTGGAATAGTATTCAACTTGATTCACATGTTTAAAATTGATCCTATAAAGGTTTGTGATTTTTTTGAAGTACTTTGATATAAGAAGGATGAATTTTTAAAGTTGCTTTCACATGTTCATATTTACTTGAATAAGTCTCAGGTTTATGTACTAGTTCCTATCAATGCCTTCTTTTTCAGTCATAGGTATGATGACCAATGAGTTGATTCATATGCCTGTGATGTTTTTGTTAGAGTCCAAAAAGGATAAATCTGCCTTTTTGATTCCTTTACTATACTTGAAAAGTGAAGTTTTTAAGTGTATTATTTTCTCTTCTGTCAATTAGGTTATAACCTTGGATATGGGTCTTCTTGTGGCTGGGACCAAATATCGTGGAGAATTTGAAGAAAGACTTAAGAAGCTGATGGAGGAAATCAAACAGAGTGATGAGATCATTCTTTTTATTGATGAAGTGCACACCTTAATTGGAGCTGGAGCAGCAGAAGGAGCTATTGATGCTGCAAACATCTTGAAACCAGCTCTTGCAAGAGGTGAATTACAGGTATAATTTTGTCCCTTCACATGCACACGATGTTATGTGTTTTGTCTCTGTTATTTGAGGTTCTATCACTAGGCTGTGTAGTTCTCAATGTAAATTTAGTTTAGGATGATGTGTGTGATTTTGTGGTTTATGTTGTGATTCAACTATGTCTTTTTTCAGTAAGCCACATCTTAGGTAGAGTTAGTTCCATATAAGTGCCATGGTTCAAATCTTCAAGAAATCGCCATTCTTAAATGGGACTTGCCTTGTTTGTTGAAATGCGACTCTTCTTTCCTTTAAATATGATTGAGAACCTATGCAATATCTCTAAACCATTACTCTATTAAAACTATGTGGTCCATGTTTATGTTCTAGTTTAAATGGGACTTGCCTTTTTATGATTGGGATTTCTCATCACCGCGTTTCATCAATTTTTTTGCATCTGATTCCTTGTACTAATTAACCTTGACATCTTCTCGGCTACATGTTTATGTTTTGGTTTAGGAGGCAGATAGTTATATCTTAACTTATTGTTTATTGTGCAGTGCATTGGAGCTACAACATTAGATGAATACCGGAAACACATTGAGAAAGACCCAGCCTTAGAAAGAAGATTCCAGCCTGTTAAAGTTCCTGAACCAACTGTTGATGAAACCATACAGATTTTGAAGGGGCTGCGAGAGAGATATGAGATTCATCACAAGCTTCGTTACACTGATGATGCTCTGGTGGCTGCTGCTCAGCTTTCATACCAGTACATCAGGTATCTGATTCATGAATCAATTCATTTTAAAGTTCCAATTTCTTATTTTCTTGTGCGTTGGCATCAAAATTAGACGCTTTTAAAAGAGAAGCTTTTCTACACTATAAGTATCTTTTAGTTATAATGTTATTTATTTTCTTCCTGATGTCTGCAATATTAATGACTTGAAAAATGCAACTGAACTTATTTATATTTGGATCCTTTCCAACTATGAGAATATAACACTTCTGACCTTGTGACATTAGTCAAGTTAAAGTAGTGTTAGTTTTATTTTAGATAGTAAAATAATATTTAGGAATTCAACATTATACGTTATGAGCAATTTGCCAAGTAGGATGTGTGTATGCCATATTTTTGTAGTAATTGACATGAATATTAATCTCACAATAGTAACAATATCAGGGGAATGTATTGTCATTTGGTGTGCTAAAATTAGCATTATTTGCATCCATAATGTTTGTCAAAGATGCATTCTGATGGTGGCTATTATAATCTCTTTTTAGAGTTACTTTGTAATTGCTTTTGTCAACACATGCTATTTCTTTCTCCTGGAATTTTCACCTTTTACCCTTTACCCTTGCGGATTTTAGTTCTTAATATGTGGCCTTGATAAATATTTCTTTGCACGTGTAGTGATCGTTTTTTGCCAGACAAAGCCATCGACTTGATTGATGAAGCGGGTTCTCGAGTTCGGCTTCAGCATGCACAGGTATTTAAGTTATTATAAGTTTGTGATGTTTACTCTTGCCCATATATTGTATTAACTAGGCTTCAATTTGTTGTAGCTCCCTGAGGAAGCAAGAGAGCTTGAGAAGGAACTCAGGCAACTAACGAAAGAGAAAAATGAAGCTGTCCGAAGCCAGGACTTTGAAAAGGTTAGTTTCTGTTTCTTGGTTTTGCTTTCTTTTGGATCCTAGAGTTGTGTTGATAATCATGAAGTGAACCAATTTATTCTAGAACCATTTTAAAGTTTACTTGATAGGTTGATTAGACTACCTGTACTGTAGACTTTACTTTCGTACATTTGTTTTCTGCTTCGCTTAATAGGATATTTTTTCTTGTAATTTTTTTACTATTTATTTAGTTACCTAACATTTTGTTTGGTTAATTAATTCATTTTTTAATAGGCTGGAGAGTTGCGTGATAGAGAAATGGACCTTAAGGCACAAATCTCAGCTCTCATAGACAAAGGCAAAGAGATAAGTAAGGCAGAGACTGAGGCAGGAGATGATGCAGGTCCTTTTGTTACCGAAGCTGACATTCAACATATTGTTTCTTCTTGGACTGGCATTCCTGTCGAGAAAGTGTCGACTGATGAGTCTGACCGTCTCTTGAAGATGGAGGAGACCCTACACAAGCGAGTCATTGGTCAAGATGAAGCTGTGAAGGCCATCAGCCGTGCCATTCGTCGTGCTCGTGTTGGACTCAAGAACCCAAACCGACCTATTGCTAGCTTCATCTTTTCTGGTCCTACTGGTGTAGGGAAGTCAGAACTAGCAAAAGCTCTGGCGGCCTACTACTTTGGCTCTGAAGAGGCTATGATCAGGCTCGATATGAGTGAGTTCATGGAAAGACACACTGTTTCCAAGCTCATTGGTTCTCCTCCTGGTTATGTTGGTTATACTGAGGGTGGTCAATTGACCGAAGCTGTTAGACGCCGACCTTACACCGTGGTTCTCTTCGATGAGATTGAAAAGGCTCATCCTGATGTCTTCAACATGATGCTTCAAATTCTCGAGGATGGAAGGTTGACAGACAGTAAAGGTAGAACAGTGGACTTCAAGAATACACTGTTGATAATGACATCAAATGTTGGAAGTAGTGTAATTCAGAAAGGAGAACGCCGAATGGGATTTGATCTTGATTACGAGGATGATCAAGAAGACAACAGTTACAATAGAATTAAGACCTTGGTGATTCAGCAGCTGAAACGATACTTTAGGCCTGAGTTCTTGAATAGGTTGGATGAGATGATTGTATTCCGACAACTTACAAAAGAAGAGGTTAAGGAGATTTCAGACATAATGTTGAAGGAAGTGTTTGAGAGACTGAAGAAGAAAGATATAGAGCTTCAAGTGACCGAGAAGTTCAGAGATAGGGTGGTTGATGAAGGATATAACCCAAGCTATGGTGCAAGGCCTTTGAGAAGGGCCATAATGAGGCTTTTGGAGGATAGCATGGCCGAAAAGATGCTTTCAAGGGAAATCAAAGAAGGCGATTCTGTCATAGTTGATGTGGACGAAGATGGGAAGGTCACCGTCCTCAATAGTAGCAGCAGCAGCAGCAGCCGGGCTCCAGATTCTCCTGTATCAGAGGCACTTCCAGTGTAAAACTATAAACTAGGCTTCTCTGTTGGTTCTGTGATCTTTTGCCAATATGGTTGTACTTCTTTTTTCCTTTGCCTCTTTTCCTTTTCAAAATTTAAAAATTGCAAAATTTCGTTATACTAGTTTAATGAAAAGGAAGGACAGGTTGGCACTCAAGACTGTTCCAGCCACTGGTGGTTGGGTCTGAACTTTGAAGGGTGTATCTATCTGTTGCACCATGAAAATAGGTTAGCATTAGCTTGCATGAAATAGAGCAATACAGATAGTACCAAGTTTTCCAGTTACCTTTGCAGATTAATAAGAATGGTGTACAATGGTGGGTGGTTGGGTCAGTTAAGTGCAGCTTCTTCTGTGATTTACAGTGCCACATTAATTGTAATTCTCTTGCACTTAGTTATTATTTAAAATTCAATTATCTGTGTCAAGCTGGCTTGTTTTTGATCTTTTTGCGTTCACGTTGTACAGCATAAATACAGGTTTGTAGCAACTATCACAACATTTTGCATCCAAGAAACTGGTAAGAGAAATCTGTTGATATAGGAACAAAAATATTCTTGAAAAACTGACTTCTTTATTTTATTAGATGTATCATCTCTCAAAACAATACAGATAAAAGGACATTAATATACAACAAAATTTGAGGTTGGTACTCCTAGCTACGCAATGCTATTCCAAATCATCAGTTGAATGTGACCTCTGGGTTGGGCTAACACTCCCTCCCCTGGTTATTTGTATTGTAGACAGTACCTTCTGTATTTCCATACTCATGGCACTGTCAACACTCCCAGATGATAGCTTCTTGTGTGATTTTTGCAAGTGAAGCTTCAGTGAGCTGCTGCTTAGACCTGCATTTTTCCCGCATATCGGGCAAACTTTCATTGTTGGCTTCCTCTGGTGCCATTCCATAGACACCTTCCCATGTAACTTCTTATCAAGATCAACTAGTATCTTTGCAAACCCATCATTGGGCTGGGCTCGTCGGTGAACTCGTTTCAGGGTATTCCAGGCTTGTAATAAGGTGAATTTCCTGATTGAAATGAAAGTAAAAGACATTCAAAAGGTTGTACACAAACCTATACAAGCAGCTAGTTGAGATTTCAATATTTCATGTCAACCAGTAAAATGACTATGATTTGTAACTTTCACTTACTTCCTTAGCATAAGGTAAGCAAGCACCATTGTGGCACTTCTACTCTTTCCTTCAAAGCAATGAACTAAGACCTTCCCACCTTTGTGTTCCACTTCATCGATAAAATCAGTTGCTTCCTCAAAGATCGCGCTGATGTTTGAATCTTCATTGTCACTTATCTGTTCAAATAGAGCATAGATAGGCGGGAAGTTAAATATTTGATCATGTGTGTGGATAAGAAGGGGCATAACGCTACAGAAGGGAATTCTTAAACAGAGTTCAATGTATCACCAGGGCATACCATAGAACTCACATAGACGAGAAACATAAATAATATAAGCAAGAAAAAAGCAGCAAATTTCATGCAAACCACAAGGTTTTGTGGAGTGCAACAGAATGCATGAAGGAGATTATTTAGATATTATTTTCCTTTCTTTGAGCAGTAGCAATTGAAAGGTGGGCATGATCATGGTATTGGCAAATGCCAAATTTATCTATTAATCAAATCCATCCTTTGAAAACCAAGAGGCACATCAATATCGATAAGAGTAGACCACTCACAGAAAAATTCTTGTACTCGAAGAGATCAGGATACTGAGAATCTGACTGTCCAATTTCATTGGAGCATAAACATAGTATATGAGTAATTCCTAGGTGTTGTAGAGTGTAAACAGATCTTGCGGCCAGGGCCCCTCCAATAAACAGGAAACTCAAGACGGATGATGGCCTCTCTGTATTTGCAGCCTCAGATATCAAAGTTATCCTCTCAAGAATGTGTTCGAGTCTTACCTGTAGGTTAATAATGGTAATGTGAAAATGGGATAGAGAGATTTAATGACTCTCCATTCAAATAACAGAAAAAATCCCATTTCTAAAAAGAAAATAAAAAATAGTGAGAAGTTACAGTTGCATTCCAGCCTTACCTTCAATTCATAAGCATCAATTACACCGTTATTATCACTACCCTCGAAAAAACCTGAATTAAAATTGTTATCTTGGCAAAGTTTAACAACGTCATTTCTCAGCATTTCATTCCACTGTTCCAATTCTTTACTTAATTCAGCATCAACCTGTGCACAGTAATAGTACCAACAAAAAAGAATTGTCAAGAAAGAAAATTGTTTCAATTGCAGTGTACTACTATCAACAAGAGGAAAACAATAGCTACATACCTACATATACTGATATACATATCTGAAGCTAGCTTAGCTCCCTAAATTTTATGTTAGAGAAGGGGGATTATAGTAGATGTATGACACTTATCTTTATGTTCTTACTAGGGTAGAGCTTTCTTTATCACGAGGAAGGGAAGGCAAGCAAGTTCAGGATTGCTCGGAAGGGGGATAGTAGTAAGTTTTCTACTAAATAAAGGAAACAGGCTTATTTGTATAGACTTAAGGCATGACATATGTAGGTTGACAAACAAATTTACGAACCCTAACCTAAGGCAAAACATAACTTGGAGTTTGCATACCAGTGGAATGTATACAGGAGTTTCTTGCTAGTGAGACACACCAGACACAAACATCTGAGCGAGATTGGATTGGTGCAAAGTAAAGTTAATCAATCAATAAAGAATGAAAAACTGATACAAACTAGACCATCTGCACTGCTACCGCTATGGGTAGGCTCTCACAGATCACAGATCTGGATTTTGATCGGAGAAAGCTTCACACTTAATTGGAAGAAGGGATATGGTTCGCCTATCACCCAGCAATCACTGTGCTCCTATAGTTATGAAACCAAAGCTCATAGGAATTACTATAGTAGGTAAACTAAACTGAAGGAATGGCAATTACAGTAAGTTGATAAACAAAGAAAGGGTTGGGTTGTGGGAAGGAATGAAAGAGCTCAGTCTTACGAGGTGTGAAAAAAGTCTTGGAACATAAGCGTATTAGTTTCCAGACATTTGTCTATCCCATCACTTTGCCCCCGACTCAAGTCCAGCAACTCAGCCAACATGCCACCAAACCTGTAGTTTAGTTCGTTAAATCCTCTTTGATTTTCTCATAGGCACTTGATAACTCTCTTTTTAATTTCTTACCACATAATCTTCTACCATATTGTTTTCTGCATAGGTATGCAAACTTTTGTCTAATTATGTAACAACATATCCAAGTTGAAGTGAAAGAAATGCTAAAGGAACAGCAACCGACCATCCAGCCATTACTGTTCATCTCCATTGCCAACTCAATAGTATAGCAACAATATATTTTGATATATCAGTTTTAACAACAAAAACTAGTAGGAGCGTTGTCTTCTTTCTGCCATTATAAGGATTTCTGTTACACCCAACAATTGACTTCAAAACAGCTAGCTTTTGTTTATTCTTTTCTGAAATTCGTTGTTTAACTTTTTATTTGAATAGAATAAGAATGTTACTAACCTTGGCATATTTTTGAAAGTCACGTAGCTTAGTTGTCAAACGAAGGCTACGAAAGGGCTCTCCACTCCCTTTACCAGGCTTTCCATGCCAACCATCCCTAGACATGGGGGAACTTACATCGGAGAAGTCTTTATTTCCCGAAGATGGAGGCTTTGATGCTGTTCTTTGGGACTCTGAGTCACTGAAATCTGGCTGGTTATCATTACCACCCCGATCCTTAGTTGTTAGGGAGAGACTAGAGATGCCACTAGTACCATGTAACGGTGACTCAGGAACTGTCAAATCCTCTCTGTCAGAATCCCCTGACGAAGTTTTGTTTAAAATAGTTGTAAATGCACGTAATAGGTTATCCAGTTTTTGGTGCAGTGTTAGTAGGAATAGATGGAATCCCTGCAGTTCCCTAAGAGCTGCTCGAAACCCACCACGAAATTCATGAGCAATTGAAATCATTTCAGCCAACCGCGTATCAGTTGAAGAATCAGCATCTTCTGGTGGAGGAGATCCTAATTTCCCTGATGTTATATCATACAATAGATTGGAGGAGTATTTGGAACTATTGAGAAGTAACTCTACCAACTTTGGATATATAGCTTGATCATTTGCACGTTTCCCAGCAGGAGGCCGGCGAGGAACACCAGAGTCAATAGCCACTATATGAAAATCAGAAAATGTGGAGTCAATTGAAGTGTCACTTTGAAAGCTCATGTTGCTAGATTTTGGTGACTCCAAGACATCTGAAAGATCAGAGTTCTGTGACACCAATCCTGGACTAGAGGGGCTCAACCTGCAATCTACTGAAGATGCCCTTCTTTCTTTCTGAAGAGCTCTTATCACCCTTGGTTTGTAACGCTTGATTACAGAATCGAGAACTTCTCCCACTGTATCTGTGTTTGCAGACGTCGATTTTTCTGCCAACAATAAGTTTGCGGGATTACCACGCCATCTGAGATGACGGCAGGGGAGTCTATCTTCGTTTCTGATGAGAAGGTCCAGCATCAAGACCCTGCCAAGAGCTGCTGATGTTTTTTCTGCACATTCTTGCGGT
>JAYMTE010002257.1:0-11547 GCA_036897545.1 Pelargonium fulgidum
AATACATGTAAAAAATATATATGAAAAAATATTTTTCCATTAATAAATTAGTATTCTAGTAGTAAAAAGGTTAGGTGTCCAAAACTTGGTACAAAATTAGTTGAAAGTGACACAGAGCATATAGAGCTAACAATTTAAGTTTCAGTTTGTATTGGAAAAATTAAAATTGTACCCGACTTGAGAAGAATGAAGATTTGATTGAACTCATCTTTAAAATATTGAGTATATTTTATATATATAGTTGGTAATTTGTGTGTGTTGTTGTAAAGGTTGATAAGATCTAACACAAATACATCATGTTCAATAATCGTATTGTACGGTTGAAAATAGACACATGAAAAATTTGTTATGTTGACACAACTTGATTGACATGACACAAATCGAAACATTTGACACGATGCTATCCAACACATTTGACATATTATTACGAGTTATTTATAATTATACCCTTAATTGCGCATGTTGTATGCGTCGCAACACGACTATTAAGTCGTGCACGCATGTATTTGAAGACCCAACATGAATACAAAACAATTTATAAAATGTGTGATCTCAAACACGCCGAACACACGTCATTTTGTTATTTTTTATAATACTAATTGTTATTTCTTTTGAAGTAATAATACTAATTGTATTGATAAAGTGTTTAAACATGATTAGAGACTTATCATTACTCAAATTACTCAACTAGCTTCATCATAGAATTTGGGTACATTTCAACATATATATATATAAATAAATAAATAAATAAAAACAAGATTTTGGGTTGTTTTGTTTTGAGGTTAAATTCAGAGCGAAAAAGAAAAAGACACGGAAAAGGCCCAAAACCAGACAGGCGGTTTCTCTATCAGCTCCGATTCGGCGTCGGAGACTCCGAAACCATCAACCCTCCATCTCCTCTATCTCTTTCGCTCGCCAAAACCCATAAACCAACATCTCTCTCTCTCCGGTAACCATTTTTTTGTGCACTATCTCTATCTATATTTTCGCTTTCTTATCTTATCTTCTCGAACTGTTCGATTTTGGGGTTTATGTGGGGTTTTGTATTTTCGCGTTTTTGTTGGTTCTATCGGCTCGGAAACGACCGGAGATGGGTTTTGTTGTAATGGGTACTAAAGATTTTGAGTTGTTGAGGAGTGTTTCTGGGTTGGGTAGTTTCTGGAATTTGAAGCTTGGAGCAATGTTTAGGCTCGGAATGGTTGCGTGGATTGGAGTTTTTTCTATCTTTTTGTTGAGGTTTTAACTGTGCGCACCAAGTGTTTGATTATATGTGTGAACAAGTGGGTCTTTGTTGGTTTGGTTGATTAGGGGAATTTCAGATTTAGTCCAAGATAAGGGAGGATGGTTTTGAGGTCTAGGTTGTAGTTTAAGTCCACAAATTGTCACCGGTTTGGTGGAATTGCGAAACAACCCCTCTTATTTTATTGTTTGATAATTACGAGGATGTTCATATTGCATAGTTTACAATCTTTAAAACAGAAGGTTTTCCTGGGTTTCTTTGTTGCATTGTTGGGGTTGGATTCCTCAAGTTTGCTACATTTTGAGCTTGGCTTGACTTTTTAATCGTTCTTTATTGAGTACTTGATGTGAATGTCACGCACCCCTTTCCACTCACGATTCTTGATTGAGTGATAAATATGAGAATTTCGGAAAGATAAAGTTACGAGGTTGTTTATATTGCATAGTTTACAATCTCTAGAACATAAGGTTTTCTTGGGTTTCTTTGTTGCATTGATGGAGTTGCATTCCGCAAGTTGCATAGGTGGGGTTGGATTTTTCAAGTTTATTGCATTTTGAGCTTGGCCTGACTTTTTAATCGTTGTTTATTGAGTACTTGATGTGAATATTATGTATCCCTGTCTACTCATGATTCTTGATTGAGTGATAAATATGAGAAATTCAGAAAGATATAAGTTACGGTTATTGTTAATATGTTTTGTTGATATCTTTTCACTACATGTATTCATGCAGGTTATATAGTGTTTCTTGATTGTGTACGTCATGGTCTCTCCTCTGGTTCAGTCCACAAACATTACTGTTTTAGCCTATGGTAGAAGTAAAGGCCGAACTCAAGTTCCTAGGAAACCTAGGCATCAGGTTCAAATGATGTGTAATCTACGGCTTCCCCGCCTTAGGCTGCAAGCCTTTGCGGGATTGCAGAAATGCAATCCTCTGAGTTTTTCTGTAGCTCACGACTTTCATTCTAAAGTTGCATCTGCTATCTCCTTTCCCCGTGGTTCCGTTCCTCAGAGAAAGCCAAGGAGAGTGATAGTTAAAGCGATGTTCGGGCGCTTTACAGAGAAGTCAATTAAAGTTGTTATGCTTGCCCAGGAGGAAGCTAGACGTCTTGGACACAATTTTGTGGGCACGGAGCAAATTCTGCTGGGGCTCATAGGTGAAGGCACCGGTGTAGCTGCAAAGGTTTTGAAATCCATGGGAATTCATCTCAGAGATGCCCGTCGGGAAGTAGAGCAAATAATTGGGAGGGGCGCTGGGTTTGTTGCTGTAGAGATCCCATTCACTCCTCTTGCAAAGCGAGTCTTTGAACTCTCGTTAGAAGAAGCTCGCATACTTGGTACTTCTTAACCCATAATTTATTGTGCTAGGTATTCTTTATTTAAATGTTTGGATTCTTTTGGTTTCATGACTGAATCTCCAATGAATTCTCATTCTAGTAGCCTATGTTTCACCAATATCGACACGATATGTAACGACACGCTAATTTTTTGAATTAGGAATATATTTTACATATGGCAAAGTATAAGAAATTACGGTTTTTTGTTGTATTGAAATTAAACTTGTTAGTATGTCAAATTAATAAATTGTCAACTATGCAAAGTTCTTTAAATAATCCACTAATCAATAGTACTTCATGTCTTAGAGATAATTGACTGATTATGATTTGAATGCCCCAGGTCATAACTATATTGGTACTGAACACTTGCTCTTGGGTCTGCTTCGTGAGAGTGAATGTGTAGCTGGTCGTGTACTTGAGAATATAGGAGCTGATTCAGATAGCATCCGTGCACAGGTAAGATATATAGATAAGGTGCTATAAGTCTGTGTTCGATATAGTTCCTTGATTTCCTTATGTTTTTCTGAATCTTAATGCATCTTCATTCAGACTTCTATTTCCATCAATAATGATGACAGGTTATTCGCATGGTGGGCGATGCTGAAGATGCGATCAGTAATGTCAAGTCTAGTGACAGTGCTAATAAGATGCCTACACTAGAGGAGTTTGGCACCAATTTAACGAAATTAGCAGAGGAGGTACTTTCAGTTCTATAGACGTGTTAAATCTGTAGATGAAGTAGTTCTTTGCCTATGTAGGCGTGTTTTTTTTTTCCCTACTTTAGTTTCTATATCGTGTTGATTTAGGGTAAGCTGGATCCAGTTATGGGAAGGCAGCAACAAATAGAGCGTGTGGTCCAAATTCTGAGTCGGCGGGGCAAGAATAATCCCTGCCTTGTTGGAGAACCCGGTGTTGGCAAAACAGCTATTGCTGAAGGGCTTGCACAAAGAATTGCGAGTGGAGATGTTCCTGACACAATTGCTGGAAAGCAGGTACGGGTTAAATTGTTTATCACTATTATTACATTGATATGCGCTTATGAAGACATCTTAATGAGCATTTCATTGATTATTAGGTGATTGCTTTGGATATGGGTCTGCTTGTCGCTGGCACAAAATACCGTGGAGAGTTTGAAGAAAGAGTGAAGAATCTTACTAAAGAAGTCAGTAAAAGTGAAAATACCATACTGTTTATCGATGAAGTTCACACTCTAATTGGAGCAGGAGCAGCAGAAGGTGCTATTGATGCTGCAAACATCTTAAAACCCGCTCTTGCAAGAGGTGAACTGCAGGTAATTCAGCTTTGTTTCACGAAAAACTAGTTAGTGCTATGATCTTTTTGAAACTTGTAATAAAATGTATACAAGCTCCAGGATTAACTTTTTATGTTGTGGTCTTCTCATATCTGTTTTATTTAATTTGGAACCAATATCTTCTCCTATTCCATGAACATAGGTAACAAATTTTGCCAACTACATTTCTACTTGTAAGAAGAACCAAAGAAAAACATTATAAATCTGCTCTCCAAGAATAATTATTTCGCTTCTAGAGCTATCTCTGAATTATTTCAGATAGTCAAGTAGTGTGCTCTAATGTACATAGTAACTAGACCTAGTACCATAGGAAAGTTCACAATTTGTCAGTTAATATTTATTGCTCTTGAAAGCAGATGATCCATCCCGTTATTCTTTATTTACATATTTGTAATCCAAGGTGGTTCGAGTAATATTATAGAAATTTCCCTGAGGTAGGGTTTATCAGTTCAGCGTGCACCACTGTCCAAATTACAGTTTACCAAGTTACAGGTAATGCACACAGTGATAGACTAAGGAAGTGTTTTTTGTTGTGCTTATTTTTACTGCTTCGGATTATGTTTTAGTTGTCAGAGAATTGGTTTTGGATTGTAAATTTCCTTACGAACCCTTTAGTTAAAAAAATTTGAATAGACCCCGTCTTCCACATTTAGATTGGGTTCTGTGTGTTGTGGTGAAACGTAAAAGGCTTATGAGGAAATTTTCAAATTTAATTGGTGCAGTGTATCGGTGCAACTACTCTGGATGAATACAGAATGCACATTGAGAAGGATCCAGCTTTGGAAAGGCGATTCCAGCCAGTAAAGGTGCCCGAACCCACGGTTGAGGAAGCAGTCCAGATTTTGGAGGGGCTTCGTGAAAGATATGAGATTCATCACAAGGTTCATTATACCCAAGAAGCCCTTAATGCTGCTGCTCAGTTATCACACCAATATATCAGGTACATTTTCAGCTCTTGTATTAAATTTGAGTCCTTTTTCATGCTAAAAATCATAATATTTGTAGCTCAAAATAAAAGTGATTTTGGTAGGTGTTTAGTCCACAAAATTCTATTTCCAGACCCCCACGATGTTGGGAGCGGTTCATTGGACCACCGATTTTTGAATATTCAGGACTATATGTATTAGGAATAACATTATACATGCACGATATTTACATACCAAAGAAAAAAAGGATTTTGATCTTGAGACCCTTTTTTTGTGATTCGTTGAAAATGAGTGCCTAGGAAAGTAAACATATTTTATTTTAAAAATATTTCTAAGCATGATGTTTCATGTATTGGAGTTCAGTTGTTTTTTGTCATCCTGTATTCCCGTGCAGTTTCTTACTTTTACTGGAGTTTAGTTAATTTAATTCAAAATATTACGTTTCGTAAGGTTATGTGTAAAGTTCTGATGTAATTTTTTTTATGCTCCAGTGACCGTTTCTTACCCGATAAAGCAATTGACTTGCTCGATGAGGCTGGGTCTCGGGTCCGGTTACGCCTTGCACAGGTATTGGTTGTTGTTCCCATGTCACCACACACGATGTTTACTCTCTACAACTCTTGATTGAGCAATATTTTATTTCATTTGCAGTTGCCCGGGGAAGCAAAAGAGTTCGAGAAAGAGATCAGGGAGATCACTAAGGAGAAGAATGAAGCAATTCGTAATAACGACTTTGTAAAGGTGATTTTACTGACCTTTGGCTTCTTTATTGACGCAATTATGTCTTTGCAATAAGATGCATGCTTTGAATTTCTGTTGCATTATAATCTGAAACCTAACATCACAAATTAGAAAAACAGATAGAGAAGTGAAAGTGAAGCCTTTTTGTTGGGTGGTGCTGAACCTATACTATGAGTATGTGGTTATTTGTTTAATTTTTTTATAGAAATAATTGAAATGCAACATAATTCAATCCCGCTGGAAAGATGATTTTTTTCAATTCCAAGAATGACCTTAAAAAAAATTAAACGAACGCAAGAATCACAATTTGAAAATACCCAACATGTATTTTAGTGAGAATCCAACAAAAAATAGCTAAATGAACGACCCTTAAGGAAGCCTTTATTTTTCGCTTATATATTTTACATTGATTTTCTAGGAAAATAGGACATATTGGATAATTTAATGGGAGGGCATTAAAATAAAATTTGCTTCCTCAAATGAGTTGAAATATTTTCAGAAATTTCAATATATTAATTGCCGAGAATTGAATTAACTAGTATTTCAATTCCTTATATCAAAAAGCGAACAAAAGATCCCTTATAGTGTAAAATGTACCGTTGATCCAGATGTTACTATTGTTCTTGTTCACAGACTAAATCGAAACCTAGCTCCACTTTTTGCCTTCAAAATTTGTGTACGGGTATCTTTTTTGCTTCGTTAACTTATGGTGTGATTTCTTTTTTTCTTTGGCAGGCTGGTGAATTGAGGGATCGGGAAATGGATTTGAAGAACAAGATCTCCTATATAATGGAGAAAGGGAAAGAGAAAAGCAAGGCAGAGAGTGAGTATGGAGACATGGCAGCAATTGTCACTGACGCAGATATTCACGAAATTGTTGCTTTGTGGACCGGGATACCTGTTGCTAAAGTAACGGATGATGAGTCCGAACGCCTCCTCAAAATGGAAGATGTGCTTCATGAGAGGATCATTGGACAGAACGAAGCTGTCGTAGCTATCAGCCGCGCTATTCGTCGTTCTCGGGTTGGGCTCAAGAACCCTAACCGGCCTATTGCCAGCTTCATATTTGCCGGTCCAACAGGTGTAGGGAAGTCAGAACTGGCCAAGACACTAGCTTCGTACTACTTCGGCTCAGAACAAAACATGATCCGACTTGACATGAGTGAGTACATGGAACGACACACAGTTGCCAAGCTCATCGGGTCCCCACCGGGTTATGTTGGCTACACTGAGGGAGGTCAGTTGACGGAAGCTGTCCGTCGACGACCTTACACTGTTGTCCTTTTTGATGAAATCGAGAAAGCTCACCCCGATATCTTCAACATGATGCTTCAGATCCTCGAAGATGGTCGATTAACTGATAGCAAAGGCCGGACCGTGGACTTCAAAAACACGCTTCTTATAATGACGTCCAACATAGGAAGCAGCATCATCCAAAAAGGCGTCGAGCGCAAGCTCGGATTTGATTTCGAGATTGAGGAACCACAGGACAATAGCTATAGCAACATAAAGAGCCTTGTCGGGGAAGAGCTGAAGCGCTTCTTCAAACCCGAGTTTTTGAACAGGCTTGATGATAACATCGTGTTTAGGCAGCTCACAAAGCTCGAGGTGAGGGAAATAGCAGACATTATGCTGAAGGAAGTGTTCGAGAGGCTCAAGTCCTTAGACGTTGATCTTCAAGTGACCGATAAGTTCAAAGACAAGGTCGTTGAGGAAGGTTTTGACCCGAGCTATGGAGCGAGGCCACTGAGACGAGCGATTATGAGGCTATTGGAGGACTCCATGGCGGAGAAGATGCTGGCGGGAGAGATCAGTGAGGGAAGCACTGTTATAGTTGACACTAATTCGAATGGAGAAGTAGTTGTACTCGATGGAAATACTGAGAATAGTATCGTGCGTGAGATACAAGCGCTGCAAGAACCGGAGATGGGGCTATTAGAGGAGGAATTGGCTCCAGCGGTCTTTTGAATCTTCCCGCGTTCATGTTCTTCGATATTTAGATAGGGTTTTAGGGTTTTTGATTCATATTCGTTTCAATGAATTTTTGTTACGGTGTTTAGGGATTGTTAAAAAGATGGATGGTTGGTTGGTCTTTTTGAATGTGAATGTATCCTATTTTGAAATATTGAAGCAACAGGCTTATATCTTAGCTTTGATTTGGGAAAGATATGGAATGTGGTGGAGAGTTGATCTTGTTTCAGATTGAGTTTGATAAGATTCTAATGTCGAAAAATTCACAAGAACGGATCACTAATTTTATCATTAATGTAACCATAGTGGTCACCATTATGAAGTTTAAATGTCTCTAAATAATAAACAAATCGTAATATGTTTCGTTTTTGAATTTGGCCCCAAGATGGAGGTTTCGAAGTCGGTTTGGACTCAAAATGAACCGGACCAATCTAATTGGATAGATCAAGTTCATTGAATTCGGTTCTATCTTTATCTAAATTTGATAAATTGGGGTTAGTCCCGCTTGTTGTTTGTTCAATTCAATTTTTAGTACATGACTTGATTGAAGCTAACAAATGAGATAATCAGTCAAAGTCGAGCCTAAACAGGTTAGACCAAAAAATTGCAGTCGTCATATGAGCTTGGCGTTACTAGTTCAGACATATGATGACTTGCGGTCAAAATCGAGACTAGCCTTATATATCTCAAACTAAAACAAACCAAACCGATAACAATCATATTTTTATCGGCACTATCAAACCAAAATTAATGATGATTCTCGAACCGTTGACTCATTTGCCAACACGGTTTGGTCCGGTCGGACCGACACGGGGCTCACAACAATTGTGGGAACATAATGTGTCTCTTTCTCTCAGGTTCGTTTCAATTGTACAAACTCTCGAACTCGAACAACAGAGATAGGCCCATACCCAATACACTCTCTGAAATCAACAACACAACACACAACAGCTACACTACAGATCCACTCCATTTTCTACCTCAGATCTCTCCTCAATCTCCATTTCAATTCCCAATTCAGCTCTCATGTCCTCGAAACCCTAGTTCTTCACTCACTCGCAGCTCAATTTTTGTGTTTCGGAGCAATTGCGATCAATCTCATGGCGTGCAAAGATTCTTGATCGGTGCAGAAACTACAGTTGGTGGTGCTGAGATGGGAGCTTCCGAGTCCATACAGGTGGTTGACGACGAGAGCGAGGAGGACGAAGAAGGTGAAGAGAGAGAAGAAGACGAGGACGATGATATTGGCGAGCCAAACAGGAGGGAATTGGTGGACGATACTCGCTTGGTGAAGAAGGTTCTGGAGCAGGAGCCGGAGATGCTACCTTGCTACGCGTCCGCGTCGCCGCTTTCGCCGCAGCTCTCCTCGCTGGGGACGCCGCGGCTCGGGCCGTCGATCAAGGTGTGGGACCCGTACAACGTTCTGGCGCCTCCGCCGCCGCCGCCGCCTCCGGTGTTCTCTCGGAGCTACTCGTCGAACAGTGTCGACGATGATCGGACGGTTACGGAGGTTTTTCTGGTTAGTCATGGCGAGTGTGAGCTGAATTTGAGGCCGGATGTGGTCGGCGGGAGGTGCCAGGTGGCAGCGCTGACGCAGAACGGGAAGCGCCAAGCGAGGGCTTTGGCTGTGTTCTTGAACTCGCAAGGAGTAAGGTTCAATGCTGTGTACTCGTCGCCTTTGGATCGAGCCAGGTCAATGGCAGTTTCAGTTTGTCAGGTATTTGCATTCCTGGGTTCCATCTGTTAAAAGTTTTGAAGTTGCTTCAGGACTTTAGCTTTTGATAGAGAAGTGGAAAAGCTGTGTACATAGTGTGATTCTATCTGGTAAAATTGTTGTTCTTGAAATTTTCCGGGTGGGTTGGGGTTGAAGTTTTGAATTCAATTTGGTACTTGATAGAAAAGTCGAAAGTTGAAGAATATGTGATTGAAACTCTTAAAGTATATATGTGAATTTATCTGGAAAAGGGTGTTTCTTATGCTGTAATTTTCTGCATTGGGCTGGGGTAGACTTTATGAATTCGATTTGGTACTTATGAATTTATGAATTGATTGAAAAGTCGAAAGTTGATGTGATTGAAAATCGTACATTTGAATTTATCTGGAGAAAATGTTTTTTCTTTTGAGTCTGTATGTCAATAGGCAATGATAGACCACATGGCTTTGGGTAGAAGATGTTTGTTCTTGTTTTTAATGCTAATGATGAAGATAGCTGCATTAAGTTCCCAAGCAGTATTGAGAGTGATGGTTGTAGTCTGTTACAGTAAATGTCTTAGTTGTGGTTTCTAATGTAGATATGAATAAACTTGTGGATCTAGAATTGTCTTTCCGTATGTTTCTGCTTTGTTTTATTGGATCATTAGTGGATATAGGTAGTCTCTTATGTGTTCCTTGTCAGTAACTTCCCTACAAATGGCAACAAACCCTCCTACCTATTAATCTCCCAACCTCCAATGCGAGTACATGCTAGTTATAGTTAACTCAATGTAACTCCGATATATCTGGAATGATCGGCTTTAAATAAAAGATATGCTGCAGAAAATCAAGGAAGGTTCATAATTAATGATTTGTTATAATGATAGTAAATTCTTATGCTCATCTGATTTGATTGAAAATACAGTCTCAGTAGTAACGGTTGAAATGATGGCTTGTCATTATATTGTGCACAATATAATTCATAAATACATTCTGTTGTGTTCATCAGCTTACACTAGAACCTCTAGCTTATAGGAGTTAAATCATTTGGAGCACTTCAAAATCTGATGGTTTTATGGTAAGATGTCGAACTAGGAAAGATTATGAAGAAAGTAACTTCAGTTAGATTAGCAGCAAAAGTGAAGGGGGTGAGGAGGCTGTGAGGGAAGACATGTTTAGTGGTGTAGAATGCTAGGCAGTACATTAAACTGGGCATGTTCAAAATCCGGTTGGGACCAGATTTGTTTTTACCTGACTGGACGAGTCCCGGTCCATATTCAGTCTGGAATAATTTTTCTTTTCCTTTTTTTATTACTTTGTACCATACACTCCAATATCACACACCCAAACTCACTCAGATACAATTTTTCTAATTTTTCTCTTTATAAAAATACTTTCGTAATTGTATTAGCTCCAACACCAGTCCTGTCCTAGATCTGGAACTTCCTTGTCTGGGCTTGGACCAATGCACTCTCCTATACCAATCATATTTAGTGATTCTCTCTGTATTCCCAGTTGAACAAATTCTTGATATGTGATTCTCCATCTTCTCAACTGAACAAATTGTCTACCCTATTATAATGCAGGAAATGAACTTCGCGGCGGAGCAGATACAATCCTCGGATGCACTTATGGAGATGAGTCAGGGGCATTGGGAGGGTTGCCTCTGGTCTGAAGTATACACACCCGAAATAGTGAATGTAATTGACAGGTTCCAGCCTGATTTCTCTGCACCATCTGGAGAATCGCTTAGGCAAGTAGAATTTCGAATGGTTCAATTTTTAAATGGGACTGTGCTGGGACTGCCAGAAAAGTTGAGATCAGATTCCTCCTCTCACCATCAGAATGATAGCCAAGGTTTCGCACACCAGAACTCCCATGCCTTAACCAATGACCGTGATGGGTCTTCTATCCCAGCAAACCAATGGGATTCACTGCACCGGCATAGACCTGGACTTTGGAGGAAAAAATCTGGGAAGAGCAGGTTACAGTTCGTGAATACTACTGGGGATCATGAGGTTGAGGATGAGATCTCAAACAGCCAAAATGCCCTCCACGAGTTAAGTGAAAGGAGCTCCGCTTGTATTGGCATTTTCACCCATTCGGTACCAATTAGGTGTCTCCTCACAGGCCTCCTTGGCTGCAGCCCAGTAATGTCGCATAAGATCTGTGTAGAAGATTCTTCGGTCACCGTTTTGCAGCATTCATGGAAAACAGGCTGGCAGATAAAAAGGTTGAATGATACTGCACATCTTAGGCTTCTCTAGTTCGAGATCTGAAATCTTATCAGTAGCAACAGAACTGAGGTTTTCATTATTGGCTAAAACCTG
>JAYMTE010002258.1:0-11544 GCA_036897545.1 Pelargonium fulgidum
GCTCCGGCTAGGCAAAATTAATAACGAATTACTTAATTACTTAGATTAAAATTAGGAATCCAATAAAAGCACTCCTTTGATTACTTACTATACTTCTGATCTCAGTAATTTTAGGCTTTTATAAGCTATATTTCCTCTGAGATTTTATAGTCCTACATTGTAAAGAATGCTCCACTTTCTTTTTTTTATTCTATAACTCCTAAAACATTTTTTTTCTAATTTTATAAGAAGGAAGACCCATATTAGTATCAGTTATAGTCCCTGATATGTCAAACTAAATCTAATTCTTAGTATGTGCTACTAAGTAATAAGCTACATTTTTTTCTGAGCTTATACCGGCTCTGAGCTATGACAAAAAAGAAGTAGAATTGAAGATTAGGGCGTGCTAAAGAGGACTTCTGGGACTAAAAAGGGGTTTTCAATTAAGTCTCTAAGGTTAGATGTTAATATAACAGCATTCTCTTTTCAATATTCAGGACACTGCTTACTTGTTGGAATAAAGCTCCAGAGTCTCTCTCATCTAAAGGAATATCCTGCGATTTCACTATCTAACTAAATAAAAAAAGTTCAGAAGCTTCCTTGCAAAGCCCTAATCTTGTTTTAGCAACTTGTATTGTAAAGAGGAGCCCTTGTTTGTCTTCTGTAGTTACTGTCTTATATAGTTGTATCTATCCTTCAACTAGAGAATCATCTTCTGTTATTCCAAGGATTATCCGGAAGTAGTGTACAGAGAATTAAAGAATAGAATTTACCTCAACTATTATAATAGAGTCTTTCATACCTCCCTCTATAAAGCTAACCAACTCTCCGCCTGCTCCTCCTTTGCCTAATCTGTTAGAAATTCTTAGGAATATACTCTAGAATCATTAGCATCACTGCATCAACTGAAGGTGCTTACAACAGAATACAATTAGCGGCTATACTGTCTTTGCTTTAGCACCAATCCTGAGTCGGCTTACACAACAAACTGTTACTGTTAAAGATGAGAAAAGCCTGTTATCCTTTCTTTACAAACCCTGGAATACAATGTTATATCCTAATATGGAAATTCTCAGGGTATGTATTCTAAATCCTTAAATTATTCAGTACAATAAGATACAATATTTCCTAAAATCCGGTAAGGGCTATTCTTAGGACTAACAACACAAGAGCTCCATAAGATTAAGGAATTCTGAGGCCCTTCCTAAAACAAATAGCAACAATTCTCTGTTATGTTCATAAAGAAGTCTAAGAACTTCGTACCTTAGCAATACAAAATCCTGAATACATTTATCGGAGGACTTCCCTGCTAGCTATTAGACTGACTGCTTTCCATTAAAGAGAGTTTCCATTAGCACCAATTGGGCTCGCTAAGATAGATAAGACATTAAATTCCATTATAACAATTCTTGAACACCTTTACTTGCTATACATACTTCCTATTTCAGAAAGAGCTACAATTAATAGAGTTGTAAGTTCCTACATACACTATATTTGGAAATTCTTAGCTTAGATTTAGAATATCTTCCGGGTTAAAGCAATATAGACTCTAGCTGTACCATTATAATCGGTCTTCCGTCTAAAGCTCTACTTTTCAACGAGAAGAGGTTCTCAAGAAGAAGTTGGTACAGCTATGGAATGTACTTACAAGAAATGGAGTTAGTTATCTACAAAAGCACTAGCGTACAGGTAATTCTAATTACAGAGACAGACTGTTAGATTGATGTTCCTGATTAGATTGGTAAGTTTAGAACAAGTGAGAGATTATAGGTTAGCTCAAAGATCAAGTTAGTAAAGTTGTTACAGCAATGCCAAAAGATTTAGAGTTAGGTTCTCAAGAAGTAGGTTGGTACTGCACAGCTTCCACAAAGCAGTTATTCCTCTAAGTTCCTAGGATTAGAGATCTAGTTCCTAAAGTAAGGCAAACTTGAGTTTGGTACAGTCAACCAGAACCCTAAATGTCCAAGTTCTAAATGAATAAGTTTACCTTGGGAAGAAGAGAATCTGTTTATATTATTCACCGGCTGATAGATAGCTTTAAGAACTAATACAAGGAACTTCCATTTTAGCTTAGAATCTATCCGCTTAGTATGTTATACCTTTAGTAGCAGCATCCTTACCCCCATTGATCGGTATCAAGCTTTCATCAAAATAGAAATCGCTTACAAAGAAACTAAGGCAATAATTGACTCCTTAACTATTAAACTACAAATACAGGAATACAAAAGAAAGATAAGACTCCTGAACCTGAACAAGCAAGCCTGAACTCAAACATGACACATGAACCTGAACTACCTACTCAAGAACATGAACCAACTCAGCTGCAATTCAAACAATCTTCAAACCTGGGAATTTTCTGTCCCTTTTCCTTTTAATTAAGTAGTAAACTCTATTGACAAGTTTGAGCTTTTTTACAAGCAACAAAGCAATTAAGTTTCTCTCCTCTCTGAAAGACTAAGGAAATATCAAGCTCTTCCCAATACATTATCGGATTTTCTATCTAGTTAGGTTGGTTTTAAGGATTGCTGAATTGGTACACCCCTCAATTGACAGGGTTAGGTTGGGAAGACTTAATGGGAATCAGTATACAATGCCGTCACAATTCTTGAACTCCAGCTCATGTATCTATGCTTTACAAAAGAGCTGCTTGAATACAAATCCATTGCTTTTAAGCACTGAGAGCTTATCTGTTATCACTTGTCGCGTAGATGTTAGAAGAGCTCCAGCTACAACAAAGGAAAGAAAGATGTTCCTTGCAAAAAAAAAAAGAGAATCCGAATTATGTTCTTTGTCTTTGCCAGCTATTTAGAATGCAATTCCTTTTCCTTGAGTGTACCAACCAAACTATGTACTACCTTGTTTAGATAGGAATTCTTATTCTAAATTCTGGAGTTACTTCCTACAAGATCTTGTAGAGGGATAGGAATATCAGGTCTATGGAAAGTATCTTTTAGTTTCTCCTAGGAATATAGACTTCAAAAGTACTTCCTTAAAGCAGGACTTTTTTACAGATAGAAAGGATTCCAAGTCACGGATATGCTAGATAGAAGAGAGCTTTCTTGTCATCTTACTTATGAGAGTAGCATTTACTATTAAGAAATTGACTATTAATAATAAGATAATATAAGAATAAAATGGAACGGATTCTAGACACTGGGAATTTGATTCGAACCGATGACAGACTTCTTGCAACTGTTTTAACTGTTTAGAAAGGTCTAAAAAGCTAAGAAATTTCAGGAGGATGGGATTTCCATTAATCAGGAGATAGGTCTTGAGTTACACAACAAACAGATAGAGGGATTTCCTTTATAACTTTATAAAAGAGTTCTTGGTTTTTTCTGTTATCCAGGTTTCGGTGCAGAAAACCTTTGACTTTTGGTCTAAATAACAAACAAGGGTTGTCGGTTTCCTAGATTTGTTGGATTGGGATAGATATTTTTTATTTTAAGATGTTGATGTTGGTGCTCTATAGTGTAAGATGGTATAGACTAACTCCTAACATTTCCCTAACGATTAGGTGTTAAATAGCTTACAGAATTTCAGCATTTTGAAATTTCCTGTCTGTAAAGTTGAAAAGTCTGTATTTTTCTGGTCTTAAGAGTGTAAGGTGTTCCATCTATAATGTACTCTTGTGACTCAACCTCCTAAAATAGGGTTTTGACTCGGTAAGATGGATTCATGTATATCTTTCTAAGGCTGAATGCTCGTTAACGATAAGCTACATAGGCAATGAGGAATATTCCTTAACCAAAAGAAAAAAGAGTTGCTTCTTATTGTAAGTGCTTACATCTCCCCCTTGCCTGTACCGAGGAAAACCCTTACTATGATGGATAATTACAAGCATTCCGATAACTCTGTTTATACCTAGGAAAACCCCAACTTTTCTTTTAAATGAAATTCTATTCTTTATTTAGTAGACTAATGACTTCCTCTCCAAAAAACTTGAAAATGAGAATGACTATTCCAAAGAACCTTTAGCCTAAACACCTAGAAAAAAGAAAGGAATAATTGAAAACTTGTTACATAACCCCAAAGTCATGCCTATGGCTGCGTTTATTATGTAAAATTAGAAAAGTTTTAATAGAAAAGGATATTTAAGTAAGAGCCAGCTCAACAAGAGTCTAGTAAGTAATTCAGAGGTCTTGCTTTTTTTTTTAACTTCTGTGAAAAGGGGTAATGAAAACTCCTTTGTCTTTGTTGAAATAGCTAAGATAAAGTAGTTTAGTTAGAAAAACACAAGGAAACGCTCTGAGAAAAAAGAAGAAAATAGCGGAAGACTATCCTTTATTTAGACCAGGCCCTGCGTTTAGTTTTTCAAGCGTTAATGTATAATTTTATGCAGATTGTAAGAAGGGGCACTTCCCTTTCCAAGTAAAATCCCTCCACTTTAAACTAATAAAAACGGATAAGATATACATAAATTACAAGCTAATTTTATCCGTCAGCGACGGGGTATAAAAGAAGTGAGTCTTTCTTCTTAGAACTTAGAAAGATTACAAGTTAAAGGAGGATTCTTTCCAGTTAATTTTGCTAATACTTAGTTTATCCTAGTAGGAAGTAAATATCGAGTATTACAATACATTTAAATAAAAAAGACCACAGAAAGAACTTAGATCAACCCCGGGTTCCTCTAAAGGGGGGCTAGTATCCTCTACCTACCTACGCGCACTTCCTACGAGACTCTCTATTTTAGTCGTGAAGTTCTCTTTCCCAATCTACTTTTATGCATTACTAGAGTAACTTTCCGAATTTTTTACGATAAATCCCGTTTAAAAGTATCAAGACTTTTTTTAGTGCTACTTTTCTATCTCCAAGTATAAAACTTATAACAAATACAAGCAAATTACCTTTATTTAATTTAATACACTATACAGAATCTCTTTTCTTGCTACCTAAAGGGGGCCCTCCATTATTATTAAGACTCTCGCTGCGTTACTCTTTATAAGATAAGAGGAAAGATTTAGTATTCAAAAGCACTCTACAAGTTTAAGAAACTGTCACCTAAAATTAGGAATTCTGATTAAGCACAAATTTGATATTGTTAAAAGCCGGAAAACCGGGACTCTCTTTAATATGAAGTCCTGTAAGCACTAAGGAAAAGTCTTGTATCTTCCGAGCTTCTTAGGTCTCGCAGTGAAATCCAATAACAACGACTTCGCGAAATAACATAAGAAACTCAAACTGCATGAGTGAAAGGATTCCTTTTCAGATAACAGAGCTGAAAAATTGCTAGGTCTACCCAAAGAATTCCCGATTTCCTTTGGAGTTTCCAATCAAAAGTTAGACATTACCAATAAATAGAATACACCACACAAGTAAAAAGCTTGAATCTCGGTACAAGATAGCCTATAGTGAAGTATCTCCCTTTGAATTTTAGGAAAATCCCCGGATGCTGCCTCTTCTCTCTATAAAAAAGTAAGAAAAAAAATTGAAATAGAAAGAGTAAAAACCAGGTTATCTTGGATAGGTAGAGAGGTAACAAACTAAAGGCGCTGGCAGGGTGTATCTCAGTTTAGTAGAATTTAGTACAAGGTAATGTAATTTGAACTTAGCTTACTTTTCGGTAGGTTGGAAACAGGAAGAGCCTTTATTTACAAATTTACAAAGAAAGGGGTAGTTCTTTCGTTAAAGTTACTGTATTCTTGGTTAAAGGTATAGGTTGCAAAAAAAAGTAAGATAGCTCTCAAGATACAAATAAAGTATATCATTTACTAGAAATCTAAGGAATTTTTAAGGTCTAGATTTGCTATTTCCCGGTTAGGGCGGGTTCCTACGCATTGCAAGTCAAAGGTTCATAGCCCGTTTTAAGTGAGATGCCCGCTGTAAGCAATTCAAGAGAGTTCATAGGCCCTGAGAGTCTCTTCAATTCAGGAATGCTGTAGTAAACAAGAGAGGAACAAACCTAAAAACCTTGTTATGTTGTGAAAGAAAGAACTTAGATAAAGCAATTACCTGCTTAACTTAAAGAATTCTTATATATTCCATCTAGGGGCAATAAGCAAGCTAACTAAACTAATATTTACTAATTAAAGAATTTATATCTTATAATACTTATCTTATATGCCTATATGCTTATAAATTAATGCGTATAATTATAATACTTATATATGCTTCAGATTAGCAAGAGAAAGAGAGGTTTGATTTTATTGCTGCAAGTAATGAATTTCCTGTAAAAGAGAGACGTAGAGCTTGCGGGGAGTCCCTTGGGGGTTCCATTACCAGGTAACTGCTTTAGAGGCTACCACTTAGCACGAGATCGGGAATTTTAAAGAAAAAGAAAGAGTCAGGGGTTTCTTTTATTGGGATTTAAGTCAAAAAGAGACGTCTAAATGGAAAACTAAAATTAGGAGATAGGTGGATTTCCTAGTTTTCGGGTTAGGTTGCGTAGATTCCAGAGGTAAACTTGGCTGGTAGGTAGGAGCACTCACTCTAAAAAAGGATTCTAGTAATGAAGCCAATTCTTAAAATAGAAGTAGGTAGATTCCCTGGTCTGATCTATAAGACAGAAGTTGTTGGATTATGACCCTTTTTAAGTTACCGTATTTGACTATTCCGTTGAAAGAGCTCTAGTTCTTCTAGTTCTAAAGCGAGGGAGTGGGTCAAAAGAGGGGAGAAAGTCACATACATTATAGCTACGAGTAGGCCCTCAAGATAGAGACCAGAAGTAAAGAAGTCGATCTATCACTAAAAGTAAACCGACTCAGATACAGCAGCTATAGTTTTTAGGCTTCCGAGAGAAAGGAAGTCGATAAGGATAGTAAAAAGGTAGAGTAGGTGAAGTCAGGGACTCGGGTTTGTGTATTAAGATTAAGTAAGTTTGATAGAAAGGTTAGAACTTTTTGAGATTTAGAGAGTCCTAGCGGTCGGGTCGCAGAGAACAGGTCGATGGGGTTGCTTAGTATTTAGTATAAAGAGTTTGAAATTAGCAAAGTTGGGAAACAAAGGTATAAGTTCTTAACGAGCTGCGGAATTCAGGGATGTGTAGTTTAGGTAGGAGTAGAATGTTGTCAAGCCCTTAAGTACTCTATTTGAAAAGGGGTCTCTGAGCAACGGAGTCAATTCTTTAAAGAAGGGGGAGTAGGTTTGTTATGTAAGACTGTTTTCAATTAGCTAGTTTTCCTTGTGCCGTTTAAGGGGTTTGAAGATATTCGTACAGAATTAAGAGTTTCTTTCGTGTTGGTAGTAGAAAGCCAATAAGATTCAGATATGGGGAAGTCAGTGAAAAGGCTAAAGAAAGCTCTGAAGGAAGTAGGTCAATCTACGAGTCAGGCTAGTTAACAAGGAGGGAATCCATTATCTAAAAGCAATTCAATTGAAAAGAGGGATACAGTAAAATCTGATGCTAAATAGTTCGATAGGAAACTCCCTAACTGGGTAGCTAAACGTGAGAAAAAAGCCATTCTAGAGAGTAGCTTTGGCATGTCCTAATCCCTAACCTGTTTTATTAGCCTCTAAAGGAAATTCTTTGGTTAAGTAGTTGCTTATAGTTTTCCTTTGCTTCTTTGATATTCTGTATCTGGTTCACTTGATTAGGAGGAATAGGAAAGAAGATCTAAGTCTAAGCGGGGTGGTCTTGCCTTTCGCAGTTTCTAATTGAATTGAGACTGTTTCTTTAAAAAGGGGTTGGGGGGAAAGGAGAGTGAATCTAATATAAAAGCAGGCAATTCTAAACTAAAATAGATACAATAAATATGTAAAATATATACCATTATGCCATTATAAAAAGTATGAATTTCCTATAGCTACGTTATCACCTATCTGCAACTGTCTGTACCTAAGCTACTACAGGCACCTCCTTCTCTACAACTAAAGATAAAATGATGTCTATTTCGGTAAAATCCTCGAGTTTATGACTTATTAAATGTAACACCACCTTAATTTATAGGCATATTAACTAGCAATAAAGGATGAATTTCTATAATTTAGGACTAGATTTAATTGAATTTGTATTCATAATCATTAGTATTTTCAGGAAAGTAAAGTCTTTATTAGTAGCCATGGGTATTCAACTTTATAACTATATAAACAAGACTTTACAAGGGAATGAATACAGTTGCTACTCTGATTCTAAGGTATGGCTACAAAGACTAAAATGTTGTTATACAGAAACTACTATTAAGTCAAAGATGTGGGTACATATTCTGAGGATATTCTTCTAGTTTTAGCTCTAACTGAGGAAAGCTATTTAAAGTGCAATACCTGTAAGAACCGGTTGAGCTGATATAATATTGAGAATTTAAAAACTGCAAATAAAGTACGGATACCAGCGCCATACAATCATGTACGGAGAGGATTCTAGACCATAACTTAAGGATATAAAACTCAGGAATCCCTTAAAAAATCTGTATATATTCATTATTCATAAAAAATACCGAGTCACTCACTGCCCTTTTGCCACCTTAGCACTCTAGAATTAGTACCTTTTCCTTCTTATGACGGCGGAGTTTGTTACTATTCCTGATTTTAGTATTCTAGATTACAACTAGAAATCCACAAATTCTTAACTAGTCTCTCTAATTTAATGTGCTTCTTCTTAGTCCTATAAGTTTACAAGTGCTGTCACAAGGCAAACTTCTTTACTAACTTGGACATTTAGGGTTATGGTTGATTTAGAACCACACTATTTATTAACGGGTTATGGCTAATCTTGCTTTTTGGGTATTGCTTCTGTGCTTTGGTATAAGTCCTAAGTCAAATACAGGGTAAGAAGAATATTGGGGTTATAGTTTAGTCAGGTATACTCATTACACTAAATAGGTGCCAGGTCTTCGGTAGATCCCATTCATGGGCATGTAAGCTAGGCATGCTTTGAACAATAACATAAATGAAATCCTGCTTATTTGTATTTGTTAGACCTGTATTTTCTACTTATAAGTTCTTGGGTATTACTCTAGCTTTTGCTCCTGGTAAGTCTTTTAGCTCCTGCAAAGTAAGTTAATAATCAAAAAGTGGGTAAATAAAAGATTTTAGTTGAAGTCTTTATCTGGGTAGTGTAAGTAGATATATTCCCTATAAGAATTAGCTCGGGTATTACTAACGTCTGCACAATGGAGTCAAGGTTTAACACAATCAAATGGGTTTGCACTTTTTTTCATCTCTTTAGCTTTAACAAGTCTTTGGGATTCCTATAATAAAAGGTAAGAAAGTTTTTTTAGAGTAGCTCTGATTCTTTTAAGTTAAGTAAGTACCGGGTATATCTCTTACGCAAAGGTATAGAAAACAGTTATAGGTATATGGATAATAACGTAATAACCAGGTCGAGCTTCTCAGTATTCTCAGTAAAGGAAATCTGTCTTTGTTAGAGCTTAATTTTAAGGGTAGAGATTTCCTTTTGGGGTTTATATTATTAGCTTCTATTTATCAACGGTTTACGATCTATTTTGGTTATAGTTCAAGTCCAATCAATTCCTTCTTTCTTGTTGTCTTGCTTTTCTTCCTTTATTTTTCATTGAAACCAGAATCACGTAGATAATAATAAGAGATTTAGCTCTTCTTATATACACAGTAAGGCTTCTTTATAATCGGTAGATAGAACATTGTCATCTTAATCCGATGGCCAAGGGTTCGAGTCGAACCATACCCTTAATAGATGCATATGCATAGAATGTGGGGTTTAAGTGAACCTTAAGAAATGACTCAGATCCAGCTCATTCCCATTAGAAGAAGTAGATAGAGCATTGGATTAGGTTGACCGTGCTGTATGGGTTTGAATCCAATTACTTCTCTCTTACATCTCTCTTGTTGTCCTTTGTTTTGAATTGAGAACCGAAATCGCTTATATAGAAGAAAGATTATGTAGAATAGAATTGAGTTCTCGTTTAGTGTTCAACATTCAAGATATTGCCTGCCTAAAAACTATAAAAAAAGAAATGATGGAATTCCGCGCAAAAACTTCAGAGCTGACTCGAGTACTTGAAAATAGAATTAGTAACTTTGAAAATCAGATTCAACTAGATCAGATAGGGAGAGTCCTTTCTGTAGGCGATGGTATCGCAAGGGTTTCTGGTTTGAACCAAATACAAGCCGGAGAAATGGTCGAGTTTGCAAGTGGTGTCAAAGGGATAGCCCTCAATCTTGAAAACGAAAATGTAGGAATAGTCGCCTTCGGTAGTGATACGGAAATCAAAGAAGGAGATATAGTCAAACGAACGGGCTCAATTGTGGATGTTCCCGCCGGGAAAGCACTGTTAGGGCGTGTGGTCGACGGCCTGGGATTGCCTATAGATGGCAAGGGTTCTTTAAGTGATCACGAGCGCCGCCGTGTGGAAGTGAAAGCACCGGGTATTATTGAACGTAAATCAGTGCATGAGCCTATGCAAACCGGCTTAAAAGCAGTGGATAGTTTGGTACCTATCGGTCGTGGCCAACGCGAACTGATTATTGGTGACCGACAAACGGGAAAAACAGCCATTGCTATCGATACCATCTTAAACCAAAAAGCATTGAATGCAAGGGCGCACTCTGATAATGAGATCTTGTATTGTGTCTATGTCGCAGTCGGACAGAAACGTTCAACTGTGGCCCAATTAGTTCAAATTCTTTCAGAAGCAGGTGCCTTAGATTATACCATTCTTGTAGCAGCAACAGCTTCAGATCCAGCTCCTCTGCAATTTCTTGCACCGTACTCGGGATGTGCCATGGGAGAATACTTTCGAGATAATGGAATGCACGCTTTAATAATCTATGATGATCTTAGTAAGCAAGCAGTGGCATACCGCCAAATGTCCTTATTATTACGCCGACCGCCGGGCCGTGAGGCTTTCCCAGGTGATGTCTTCTACTTGCATTCGCGCCTATTAGAAAGAGCGGCTAAACGTTCAGACCAGACGGGCGCCGGTAGCTTAACTGCCTTGCCTGTGATTGAAACACAAGCGGGAGATGTCTCTGCTTATATTCCTACGAACGTAATCTCAATTACCGACGGTCAAATCTGTTTGGAAACAGAGCTCTTTTATCGTGGGATTCGTCCTGCTATTAACGTCGGCTTATCCGTGAGTCGCGTAGGTTCTGCTGCTCAGTTAAAAACTATGAAACAAGTTTGCGGTAGTTTGAAACTGGAATTGGCCCAATATCGCGAGGTTGCGGCCTTTGCTCAATTTGGATCAGACCTTGATGCTGCCACTCAGGCCTTACTTAACAGAGGTGCACGGCTTACTGAAGTTTTGAAACAAGCCCAATATGCACCACTTCCAATCGAGAAACAAATCTTAGTCATTTATGCAGCTGTCAATGGGTTCTGTGATCGCATGCCTTTATCCCGCATTGCTCAATATGAAAGAGAAATTCTGTCATCTGTCAAACCTGAGCTTCTCCAATCTCTCTTAGATAAGGGTGGATTGACTAAAGAGAAAAAGTTAGAATTGGATACATTTTTAAAACAAAGAGCGGAAGAGTTTCTGAGAGAAGTCGGCATTTCTTAGGTCTTTCTGTTTCTAACTAAAAGAAAGAAACTCAGAGGGACAAGTCTAACCTAGAAAGTTGTGATCCCAGTTTCATAGAGTTGTCTAGTCCTAGGTCTTTCTAATGTCGCGGAGTTCTTGAGTTCGAGTTGTTTCCACTAACCAC
>JAYMTE010002259.1:0-11541 GCA_036897545.1 Pelargonium fulgidum
CTCTCTATATATATATATATATATATATATAGATGAGAAGTGAAGACTGAAGAGTGTGTTGGCTGATGGGCCGTGAAGTGACTGTTCAGCCCAAAACAAAGGGATAAAATTGCAATTCAAATCCTCAACTAGTAACATATATTAGAGCTCTCTATTCGGGCCCAAAATTGTATATAATTACAAATATTAAAGCTATCAATTTGGGCCTAAAACTACGGATAACTGGAATGGATCTTCTAAAACATTATAATTACAAAGGTTAGAGCTGTCGTTTCAGGCCCAAAACCCCGGATAATAAGAACTGATCTCATTTTTATAAATTCAAGTGGAATAAAATAGATTCAATCAATTTTTAGTGTTGATTCCAACAAGTATGCACCGAATTGAAATTTGTAATCCCCATCCTTATGGAATTAGGGTATTTTAATTTCGTCTCCATTCCAATCTTGAATAGCTAAATGTAACAACAGTTGGAAAATATTAAGAACAAATCGATTCACCGTATCAAGATAAATATATTAATTTGATTTTGAGATCACTTTCAACTAATATTATATTGTTAAAAATTTAAAATATAATGTCGGACATAAATAAGTCTTATCTTTTATATAAAAATTAAAAATTACTTGATTAGAATCTACCGTTCTCCTTTGTATTTTCATGTACTCTTATTATAACAAGTTTATAGTATTATGATGAGTAACTTATGCTAAAAATATTGTTGCACATTTATGCACAACTAACACAAAAGAATAGTGGAACGCTGAAAATAATCTATTCAATAAGTAATTATTTATATTTTAAAATTGTAACCTCACATACAATACAAGTCACAGAAAAATAAATAAGATAAATGCTAAAAACCCGTAAAATCACAATTAATAAATAGATGAGTGTTGTCACATAGGAGACAACTTAATGATTCATGTTACACAAGACTTCAAACTCATTTATGTCAAGTTTGAATTCTTGATATAAGTGAAATCAAATGCATGGATACACACTATTTTCTAATTATAATAACAAAGGAAAACATTAAAACTGAGTAGGTAGGTGTTGCTATTTGCTAGCAACCAACACATGAAAACAAGGAAAGCAAGGCAACTCCACAGAATTGCAAGTGTGCCAAGTGGGATCAAAAAGCAAACTCAACTTTTGTTGGATGTAAACAACCCCAACAATCCAAGTACTTTACATGAAAGCTTTACTTTCAAATGGTCCCTATATGCTTAATGTATCTTATAGTAGTTCTATGAAGAAAAAAAATATATTATTAGTTATTTTTTGTGGGAAAAAGTTGAATAAACAATGGTCACTTTCTTCTTTTGATAATAACAATGGTCACTTTCTCTTGTCACATGCCATTTGACCCACTAATTGAGACTACACTATCTAGAGTAAGGTAACAGTTTTATTTATTTATTGTATTTTACTATTTTAGAGATTCTTATGTGGGGGTGATATTGATCAATGGCCCATATAGAAAGTGGAACCCAAGAAATGGCCCTCAGATGTCAAAATTGGAGAAAATGACCTTGATGACGTAAGCTGCAAAAGCTTAACGCCACTGGCAGTAGTGTTACCCAGTGGCGTTAAGCCTGTGTGATATGACATCATAACTAACATTTTCTAAACTTTTGTATCAATCACGAAGTTCCTTAGACTATGTACGTATGTTAACACTTACCTTATTCCAACTTCAAATTTAGCCATTTTCCTTACTCATCCTCCAATCCAACCTCGTACATCTCATATTTGGCTATCAAATCAAGAGTCCACAACCTACTAGGTTAAAGGGCAAGCCTCCAACAAAAATTTTCCAAGCATAAATATACTAGTTTTTAACATTTTTTTTGCAAACATCCTCCCAAGGCACATGCCTAGTTTTCACATGATCATATGACCCTCTTCATATAAATTTTCGATTTATATTTGCATGATCGCAATTGTTGATGTCACTACTTTGATCAAATTTGTCATTCATGTGATAGTAAAGTGCTTGAATTTCAACTCAAAAGTTTGTCATCATGTTGATTTTATCAACATAAATTAGTATTTCGAGATTCTAATCATTTTAAAACAAAAAAAATATAATACTCCGTATAAGAAAAAAATTATCATAACACAAATTTTAATTTACCAATGTAACAAACTTTATGTGTCACAAATTTACTGACACAAATATCAATAAAATTTAACCCAAACATATTTATAATATCAAATTGCTAAACCTAGCCAAATTAATAATGACTTAGATATTTTATCAAAAATACATTTGGTATTTAATGGCACTATATCATATACTCAATACCTTACTCTACATACTCTATAGTTTCTGGAGAACACAAAAAACCAAAAACCCTAACCACCAAAAAAAGAGGAGCGAAACAGAACCGAACACCACCGAACAGAGCCACCGGAAATATCAATCCATCTATGACAAAAAATTCTAATTCTCAAGTAGACTCACTCACTCGATCTCTCTTCTCTTCTCTGCGAATCGTACAGATTGATACTGTTATTGTTGCTTTCTGCTAACAATAGATTCTCAGGGATCAACAATGGCGTTGGAATCGGCATCGCCAAAGAAGAAGACGAGCAAGCTTGGCTTCGGTGGTGTGTTCGGCGACGTATACGGCGTCATAATGCTTCCAAAAGACCTCGAAATCGCAAAGGACCAGCTTCCTCCACCTGCTCCACTCTCCGATCTTCGAATTCAATTTCCAAACATCGGTCTCGCCTGCAAGGTCCAACAATTTTGTTTTTTAGCTTTGTTTTGTGTTTATTTGATAAAATTGCAGCTTTTTTTGGGTTCTTTTTAGTTTGGTTTTGAGTTTATTAGTTTTCTCGATTGTTTATTGGGTTTGGGTTGGTGATAAAATTGGTATTTTTTAACTGTTTGTGTGAGATCTGTGTTCATGAAATATTTATTTATCTATTTATTTATTGAGGATTTGTTTAAAAAGAGAAATGGAATGAGCTTTTTGTTGTTGCTATTGACTGTTGTTTTAAAAAAAGAGCACATGGATTGTTGGCTGATTCAGGAATTGTTGAAGACTAGAGAAGTTGGCGAGTTTCTTAGCGGGGCTTTAGCTGGGGCAATGGCCAAAGCTGTTCTTGCTCCTCTCGAGACCATCAGGTCTGTATATGTTTTCTGCTCTTTTCATTTACCTGTTTTCGTCATTGTGATCAGTTTGTTCACTTGAGTTTGAGACTGTTCTTTCTTCGATATCTTTTATGGTGTTTTCGGGCTACAAATTCATGTTTTGATTGCTCAATTGTTGACTCAAGTTTGCGAGTCAAAATACACTTATTTGGGTATCTAGATTTTGCCCATCACCAAGTTTTGTCCAATAGGAACACGAAAAGAAGCATATCCACATTTGTTGAACACTTTAACCAAAATTGTGAACTGTGTAGGATTCCTCAAATGCTTTTTAGTTTCAGACTATTCTCTCTACTTCGTTGGTGTGCATCGGACAATGGACTGTAAAGTCCGGATATCGATCCTAAGTGACTTGGTCGGTGAATTGTAAAATTAAAGTCAATTAAGTCTTGAAACTAATCAAAGCAATTAACAATAAATGGTGTTTTTGAAAAAGTTTGAATTAAGTGAAACAATTAAATGACAATAAGTGAATTCAAAACACAGAATAAATGAGATGAGAGTGATTTGGGGTATGAATTAAAATATGATAAATATGCAATTAATTCATTATATGCTACGGTATGATGATGTTGGGATTGCCCGACCACATATACGTATAGTATCCGGATGTCCTGGGTACGGATCATTCCGAAACTTAGGGTGAATACGTCGGCCACCACCGACCCTCACGTAATTGCGCGCCCCAAACATATTACTGCAAGGGGGTCACAAACATTCTAGTATGACGGTTTTGGCCTAAGCGGGTGAAGAGCAATCCTAGGGAATATAACTGCAATAGGACCACTCGACTCTATAATTTGATCGGGGTGGGACAGCTTCATTGTGTAGATGAAGTCCCACACTATGATCATACGAAACGATCTTGTTGAATAGTTCATAAGCATTAAGAATTGCAAATCATAGAAACCCCAACATTCAAAATACCATTTCATCACAAAAATCAATCACATACTATCACAATCATTCATTGGTTTAGAAACTTTCAATTTACAAGGTCGACTCCGTTATACTTGCCGGACCCACACCAAGTTTTTTGTTCAGCAACTCTCAATTTGTGTAATTCATTGGTTGATTTTATTGAAGGATAATAATGCATGTAATATTTGACTATTTGTTTTGGCCAAGTGGACATTAAAATTTGAAACTTACTCGTCAGATTTTGCTTAAAGTCTAAATCCAAGTCCTAAATGTTGTAGTTCAAGTCTTAAACTTCATTTGTTTAATCAACTAGATTTCTGATAATGGCATAAGGAGGATAGGGACTTTTGTTGTGTATTGCATTCTAGCCACACTTGGAGAATTTTTAATTTATTTATTATTAAAGTTAGTGTCATTTGTACTCTCATTTGATTGTCCTTATCCTCATATTATATTTTTCTCGAGAATCATATGATAACTAGCCATCCAAATTGTCTGACTTAAACACGTAAGCATTCAATCCCAATTTTGTTTAGCTAAGAAGCTACAAAATATAATGTTTATAAGAAGGATGTAAGTTTCCCGTGGAATATTAAGTATTTCAAGCTTACACATACATGTTTCCGGAACTAATTTTTAACATATAGAAGTGTAATGCCTGGGATAGAATGTAAAATATGCAGGACCAGAATGGTGGTTGGTGTTGGGTCTAGACACATTTCTGGTAGTTTCTTAGAGGTCATTGAGCACCAGGGTTGGACCGGACTTTGGGCTGGAAACGCAATCAACATGCTTCGCATAGTCCCTACCCAAGCAATTGAGCTTGGAACTTTTGAATTTGTCAAGCGATCAATGACAACAGCACAAGAGAAATGGAATAAGGAGGACGGTCCTAAGGTGCAAATAGGTAATGTCAGTTTGAACCTATCTCTCTCTTGGATCTCTCCCGTTGCAGTGGCTGGTGCAGCTGCCGGAATTTTCAGCACTCTAGCATGCCATCCTCTTGAAGTTCTGAAGGTACCAATTATCATCATAGATCTTGTATTTTTCACATTCTCGGTCTTGTATCATATTTTTTTGCAATAAATGATGCCATTCCTTTTAATCTCTTACAGGATCGCTTGACTGTAAGCCCCGAGGTTTTCCCTACCATTAGTGTTGCTGTGAGCAAAATGTACAAGGAGGGTGGGATCCGCACCTTTTATGCTGGCATCTCACCTACACTTATCGGCATGCTTCCATACAGTACATGCTATTATTTCATGTATGATACAATGAAAAAGTCCTATTGCCTAGCAAAAAACAAAAAGTCTTTAAGTCGCCCAGAAATGCTTCTTCTAGGTGCTATCGCAGGCAAGTGACCTATTTTATCTGTTTTGCTCTTTTGCATATGAATATGTTTCATTTCAACTTCTAAGGACAACATGATCACTCATGTTCTGAGATATTGTTGTCTATGTTGTTATCTCAAGGATATTGTTATTTTGGGACGGAGGGAGTATATCCTTAATTTGTACAAAAAACGGGAAAGTGATACTCATGTTGAGACATATGGAATGTAATACGACATTCTGTTCCATCTCATCTTTTGATTGAAACTACAGAGCTGTGCTATGAGATATTGTTGTCTATGTCACGCGTTACTGTATTTCGAATCATCATTAACGGCAATAGCGTCATGCCAGGTTTTACGGCTAGCACGATCAGCTTTCCACTGGAGGTGGCGAGGAAACGGCTGATGGTGGGAGCACTGCAGGGCAAGTGTCCGGCTAACATGGCAGCGGCTATAAGAGAAGTTGTCCAGGAAGAAGGCTTGAAGGGACTGTATAGAGGGTGGGGTGCGAGCTGTTTAAAAGTCATGCCCAACTCGGGAATCACCTGGACATTTTACGAAGCTTGGAAAGACATATTGGTAGTTCAGAAACACCTGTAGTGACTTGAGAACTGGTCATCGGTTAAGACTCGTGTAGGGATGGCTAGGATGGCCCCAGGTAGACAAACATTGTGCGTGTGTGTGTGTGTGTGAGAGAGAGAGAGAGAGAGAGAGAGAGAGAGAGAGAGAGAGAGAGAGAGAGCTACTCCTATTGTGTAGCAAGCGCGGGAACTTCTGATCGGGAACTGTAAGATCAGCTTCAGTTTTGGTGTCTCATAAAGATTGATTTGTACTAACAATTTTGTCCATTTACATCACTAATTATTTATAAAATGTTGGTATCATCATGTACCCTGATTTCATGAATTTCCTTTGAAACCCTTATTTGGGTCTTGTTTTCATATTGGCTTTCTTCACCTTGATTGCTCCATGAAAATTGCAGGGAAGTCAATTGTCATGTTTGTTGATCTATGATGCTCAAGCCGATATGGATAAATGGGCCGGGCCAAAAAATCAAACGTTCTTATTTTGTAATTTTTTTCCGGCCTTTTCTTTTCATCTCAGTAGGACTCGATATACGTTAGAAGTTAGGAGTTAAGACGGCGAAAGAAATAGTTTGATAAAACATGTGTATTGCTAGACCATGCAATATGCTACTGTTTTTAAAAATATATAAATGTTTGCTCTAAATTAGGTCACTAAACCCAAAATTTTGATATCAAAGTTAGATAAATTTTCTCTCAAATTTCACATAATTAAAATTTAAATAAAATCATTTCAGTCACTTTCCAACAAGTGAGATAAGAAAATAGAATGGAGAGCAAATTGGACTATCATGTTAATCCAAGAGAAAAAGTCTAAGGTGTTTCATGTTCGTGCCATTTTGGTTCTTGAACTATTAAATGCGTCATTACAGTCCAAAAGATAGGTGAAAGAGCCATTTTAGTACAAATATTTTCGAAAATCGAGCCATGTAAGGACATTCCTTCAAATTCACTGATGAAACTGTTAATATTAATCAATTTCGTCTATGATTTTGACAGAATGTTGTAACGGGGCTCGGTTTTTGGGTAACGTTTGGACTATAACTGCTGTTTCGCGTATTTTTAGACTGAAATGACACATTTGATAGTTTATGACCAAAATAGAACGAAGATGATAGATTTTTGACACGTTTCCTTAAGTCAAAGGAAAAAGGAAGACAGATAATCTATGTTGACCCATCCTCATAATTGCATAAATGGTCCAATAATGTGACAAAATATTAAGCTTTACAATAATCACTGGCCCACCTATCTTTCATTAAATTCCTAAGATGGCCCAATCTATTAAAGGCCCATGATTAGTGCTAGATGCCTAGATTACTAGGAAACCAAATACAAAGGGACATAAAAATAATTCAGTAGCATTAATGAGGATAATTTGGTAATTGACAAAATACCAATCAAAACACACTTTCGCGCGGCTTTAACAGCCATCTCTCTCTGCTTCTGAGAGTCTGACAATATTCTCTGTCCGATGCTTTCTCTACTGTTCTCTTCTCTTTTCTTTCACAGTACTGTGTTTCGTGCGCTCTCTCCCCATTTTCGAGACAATAATTCAAATTAAATAAATAAATAATCATAAACTTTTTTTTGATAAAATAATCATAAACTAGTACACTACAAAACAAACATTTCAATTTTCAATTTCAAATTTTCCATTTGGATCACCCAATATTATTCAATTACTTATTTCAAATTTTCTTTTCTTTTTTCAAAGAGGTCGAAATTAAAAAGAAAAAATTTGATAATTCGTGTGTATCATGTTGCTGAACGTTGACAGTGTGATGCATAGATCAATAGTAAATTAATCCTAACACGACATGCGTTGGGTACCTAAACACAACGCAATTGTCTGGAAGGGCTCGTGCACTTGTAGTAGGATTTGAAAAAGCAATCGATCGCACAATTTCATGAAATGTAAGTAGTGGTTATAGTTGATTCGATAAAAAAGAATGAGTAATGTGTATTTGTCGTTGAGCACCCGCAACTTTGAGTCTGGAATTCCAGAGCGACAATTTTTCACAACTCCAAATTTGTAAATTCTGATGGAGCAATACTTGATAACGAGATCGTTAAAATTAGGTTGTTTTTATATAAATCAACCATCAGACATTTATTAATCGTCTAAGTATGTCAAAGTAAACACGATACAATTGTAAAATTGCCAAATATCAATCGTGCATTATATGGGTCGACACGAACTAAGCGACTCGTTTAATAACTATTGTGATGACATGTGTTAAACACTATAATATGAACGTGACACGATTATTAGCCGCATTGAGTTGTTTGAAGCAAAAAATGACATTATTATAAAATTAGTGAGACATGAATTTACAGCTTTATTCATAGCTCACATTTATAGTGCTTCTCCTACCTCTCTCTCTCTCTCTCTCTCTCTCTAGGGTTTTCTGTGCTTTCTCTTTCAGATCTTCACATTGATGAGCTCAGGTTAGGGTTTACGTTTCCTTCTTCACATCACATCACTCGTTTCAGTGCTCCGAAAGTTACTTTACTTGTAGTAACTGAGAAGTGAAAAGAAGAAGCTTTGAGATTCGTTTCAACATTTGTTTGCTTTTGACGAGTGAAAAGCGAGCGAATGTGAATCTGGTGACTCTGTTGCTTACTAATGTACGTTCAGATTCATCGATTCCTCAATCTGCTGCTGTGTTTTTATCAGTCATCGATCAGTCTCTCCTCTCTGGTTAGTTTTTATTTTTGTTTTGCATGTTTGTGTGTGTATTGGAGCTTGATTTTGTAGTGAAGAAACGAAAATGGAAGTGTTTTATGTTGTTATTGAGCTTCTTCTGAGTTGTGATCTTGTGTTTGCTTTGAAGCAGCTATCAATTTTTGGCAAAGAAATTGAGATTTTGGGCTCCAAACTGTTGTTGAAAGCTTCTGATTTCTAGGTCACTTCTTTTTTCCTCTGGAGATTTGGGCTGTTTGTGGCATTTGGTTTGAAAATCATCACCATTTGGTGTTCTTTAGATTGGTGAAGGAGGAGGAGGATATTCTTCTGCATTACAGATTTAAGCTTGTGTTCTGGTTTGATTCTGGATCTCTCAATTGTTAGTGTGTGACTGTGATTTACAATAACAAGAAAGACTTGTGAAAAATGGATTTTTTCAGAATAAGAAAGTTTAGAAAAGCACACAAACCTAACCCAGAGAACAATTTGGAGGATATGCCTGTGCCTCAGCCGGAGGAGCCCAAGAATGACCACAATGGTAGCAATAATTTGAGTAAAACAGCTGAGGCTGATCCTGATCCTGCTGCTGCTGGTGTTGATGACGACGACGACGATGATTTTATCACAAATGAAGTGAAGAGGAGGTTGAAAGAACTAAGGAGAAACAGTTTCATGGTACTGATTCCTGAAGAAGAATCTTGCCCTGAAGAAGAGGAAGATGAAGAGGATAGCGAGACCATCTCTAATGAGTGGAGAGAGGTGGAAGCTGAAGGTAGGCAATGGTGGTCTGGCTTTGATGCTGTGTATGACAAGTATTGCGAGCGCATGCTTTTCTTTGACCGAATGAGTGCCCTTCAACTGAAGGAAACTGGTAAAAAATTTATTTGATACATTTTCTTATTGCTCTGTCTTCGTAGAAATTGCATTTAATGTGTTGCTAATCCTGTTTAATATTGAAATCCTAGAGAGAAGGGTCTAACTAGTAGAGTAAAATATGCAAATTTGTATGCAATATTTGGAAAAAAAAATGGTCATTATTGGACTTGGGATTGCTTGAGACCTGGTCGAGTTCTTGCAACATTGGAAACTTGATTTCTGCTCTTTCCTGAATTGGGTTTATTGATGAATGATATCATACTATTGCCATGATTCATAGTTGAATTTACACAAATTTAGCATCATATCTCTGAAATTGAATTGCATACTAATTTGTTCTGGTCTATTGCTTTAGTTCATTGTCATCATATCTATTGCTCTAATTTGTTCTGGTATGAAGTTAATATAGATCATGATATAAATGAAAGTGTCTTCTCATGAACCTCACCCTATGATTCTGTAGGCCTATATATTTGCTTCTTCCAAATTCCAATATCAACAATTCTATATTTTTGTTGAGTAAAGTTAGGTTCTTTACTTCTTTTAATCCTAATAAGCTCATAGTCAATGTAACTTTTGTTTTGCAGGATCTCTAACTCCATCTACTCCTTCACCAAGATCTGCATCGAAGAAGCTTACATCTCCTTTTCGTTGCCTTTCTTTGAAAAAGATTGAAGAACCTGATGAAGAAACCGAGCATCTGCACCGGTCAGAGGACGACCGGTATCAGGATTTAGAAACAGCATATGTTGCTCATATTTGCTTGACCTGGGAGGCACTCCATTGTCAGTACACTCAACTGAGTCAGAAGATCTCATGCCAACTTGAAAACCCCACTTGTTACAACCACAGTGCACAGCAGTTCCAACAGTTCCTAGTTTTGCTACAAAGGTTTATCGAGAACGAACCTTTTGAACAGGGTGTCAGGGCAGAAATTTACACTCGCACAAGGAAACTGTTACCTAAATTGCTTCAGGTCCCAAATATAAAAGGTAACATTTCTTCTTTATTGATTCAATGTAAAGTTTTGATCGTATTGATGCGAAAATCAGCTAGCTCTTATTGTTTCTACGTTAGTTTATGCATTAAACTAAAAAATAAGCTTACTTGCTACAAAGTTTTAATAAAATTGCTTATTTTATTGACCCTACTCTTTTGAAACTGAACCTTGGAATTATATGCTTGTGGTGTAAAAGTAACTTGCCATACATTTTCAGCGTCAGACCTAAAAGAGACAGAGGACGATGATTCAGCTATTCTTGTCCGCGCCCCTGATCTCATCAAAATTATTGAGATTTCAATTCTCACTTTTCACTTATTTCTAAAGATGGAGAAGAGAAAAACAAATGGTCTTCTTAACCTATTTGGTAATCAAAACCAGATTGCTACACCTCTTCAACAGATCCAATGTTCTCTTGAAAAGGTAAGTTTATGTTATTCCATTTTATTTTTCTCTTTTCTGTTAAACAAATTAGTCACATGCATTATAATTTACAATGTCACATTACTATTTTTCTTACTCCTAGACATTGTTTGGATTGAAATTATTGATCCAAGCATGAACCATATGAATCTCATTACCATTTTGATTCTTGATATCCGTTCCTGATTAAAAATTCTTATCCGAATGCTACTGAAGACATGCTTAGTAGTCAGACCTTACAAAATGGCATGAATCAGACCTCATTTTGTGGCTAATCTAAGAAATTGGAAGAGGTCCTTTGACCTCTCACGATCAATCTCGGCATGTATATAATCTTAACCAATATCTGATTTTAGAATCATAGACATTTCTTTCAGAAGTACTCTCTCCATACCAAAACTGGTACCAACAATATCCGTAAGATAGGTTCGTTTGAAGCACTTGAGATTGTTACAAGAAAAACACATTGGGATATAAGGGAAGGGGGAAGATCCAACCCTAACTAACTGATCCTTAATTTTTTATGTGGACACTCATTTTGGGACTGAA
>JAYMTE010002260.1:0-11530 GCA_036897545.1 Pelargonium fulgidum
TAAAATGAAAAAAATGACACTTATTTTGAGATAAAATGAGTATATAGTAACATATACTACTCCTAAATATTAATTAATTAATTAATGTCGAACAAAATATATCATTCTTGATTATATAATTGAAAGTGTGCAAATGAGGCTTTAAATAAAAGCTACTCCATCCTGGCCATTTCAAGTTTTTGAATAAGTCCTTTATGTTGCTGAATTGATTTTATTCAAATTCCAACCGTATATTGAACACTTAACATGTGTATTGTATGCAGAGACAACGTTGAACTGCTGATTGATTTAACTATTAAAGCTTCTTTGTTTTCTTTTGTTTATATCCATGTATGAAATAATCCTGTGGGCGACAACTAGCAAGTACATTACACGCTCAAGTTGCGTTCACGAAACCGATCTTCGAAGTGTGATTCTTGTTGTGATTAGCGTCGTTACCCAAGAAAATCACATGATAAACGAGTGGTTTTACGTATGATTAGTAAATAGTAATCACTCATAATCTAATCAATGCTGCGGATGGCGGAAGATGGTTTTGCCCATTGATGAAGTTCCCAAACAAATCCGTCCTAGAATTCCATGAACCGCGCACTGCAATTGGAAAACGATTTTATGAGAACGAGGATAAAAAAAAAAATTAAAAAAAAGTTGAATCTTTCCATGTGTTAATTAACAAAAGTCGGTCGTTTCTTGCCAATACCTAGAGATTTAAGCCCAAAACTGCAAAATCAACAAAGTTAAATCAAAATTTACTTTCCTGGAAAATTAAACACTCGAAAAGCACGTAGATTTTTCCAAATTGGGTCCAATTGTTGTTTTTGGAAGGAAAGCAACCCCACCATCCCACACCACACCACACCCAAAACTACTATAAAAACACTAGCTCTGCTTCCTTATTTTCTTATCAACCTAAAATTAAACCACCATTACTAATCCTTTCAAAAATACCACCAATACTAATGGCTTCTTCGGGATCGAACTGGACGGCGAAACAGAACAAACTGTTCGAGAACGCTCTGGCCATCTACGACCACGACACGCCGGACCGGTGGCGGGAAGACGGTGGAGGAAGTAAAGAGACATTACGAGAAGCTTGTTCAGGACCTCGAGAAGATCGAGTCCGGACAGGTTCCGCTGCCAAATTACAGAAACAGATCAGTTGGGTACAAAAACTACATGGACGACTCTCAGTCCGGGTATTGTATATAACACTACGAGAAAAACAGTGATCAACTACATTAGCTAAATCCGTAACTGATCACTATTTTTATGGTAGTGTATAATCACTCAAATTTATGTCTCAAGTTTAAAATCAAGTCTTTAACGACTATTTTTTCTTTTCTTGTTCTTTTATTTTTTAATTTTTTTTATGTTACAGGCTCAAGAACTTGAGTCTTCGCTGAAGCGTGCATGGACTGGAAAAATAAAGCATCAAAGAAGAGAAAATGCAGTGCTCGCAAGAGTGGCTCCAAATAATTAAATAACCAAAATGCATGGGATGGAATTCATTTTCTTTTTGAATTTTTTTTTTCTTGCATGAGAGTGGTGAGGTCTCTGTTTGATCATGAAGAATGTGTACCAATGTTATATATATGGGCTTGATTTTTATGTTTGAATCAAAAATATTTGTGGGAGTTAATGCAATGGATCGATATTTACTACAGCATATTTAATTTGATTTAAGTAAAATAAACGTGTATGTGAAATTTATATGCCTGGAGATATGAATTGATACACTTTTTCAAATATGATGTCAAGAAAAGGGTGCTGATAGCGAAAGGTGGAGTTGGGTCTGTTTGGTACACAGGCAAAACACACCACATATCAAAGATTCGATCGTACTAATGTTATTTCTTTTTAAAATTACACAATTAAGGTAGCTCTCCCGTATAATCTTAAGTTATATCGTTTATAAGAAGACTCTAATTCGAAATCTTAAACAGAATTCAAAATGCTTGTTCCGTTATTGAATGAAGAAGACAGGTGATTATTGGGTTAGAATAGAAATATAAAAAGGACGTCCGACTAAGAAAAAATAAGGTAAAATCAAATAGTTAAAACTTGAGGTCTCATGAAAAATCACATGCACAATTCTGCATGATTCAATCCGCATTTTTCAAGCAATTTTGTCTGTGCACTTAAACTTACTAACCATAAATAGATATAAATTAATTAATTATGAGAATAATTTATATGGTATTGTCACATATCTTTGCAACTTTATTTGGTTTAGGATATAATTCTATGCTGTGTTAATCACTGAAATTGTATGCCCAGATTTGTATTGACCGCAAAATAGATATTCAACAACTATGATTTCCTTATAATAATAATTATAAAATATTAGTATTTCGCACAACATGCGACTGCGAATATTTAGTGTAATAAAAATGAAAAAAAATTCAATTGATCTCTTGTTATTTATTATTTTAATTAGAATATACGGATGACGGAATTCTTTTACGGTAGAAGAGGAGGTAACTCAGGAGATTCCATAAATAGATATGAAAAAAAAAAAAAAAGTTATTGCATATATAATTGCTGAAAAAAAAAAGTTGTAATTTTATTTAACCCTTAAATAATATTTTTCTTTATTTTCGTCTCCATATCTTAACTACAAGATTTTCAACTATTGCATATAGAAAAGTTAATGCACAATTACTGATAAATTTACTTATGTTTATGTCCACTTTAACCTGGTTCTTCCATATTATCTAATCTTCACCAAATTAGAGTTTTGGTATGGAAAATAAAATACTATTTTTTCTTGACAATAGTTTTTTTTTTTTTTTTTTTTTTTTTTTTTTTGGGTATTTGATACTTCTTGACAATTTTTATGAATATAGATTGATAAAGAAGTTGTTCCGTATGTTCAATAGGATAAAAGAGATGACAAAAATGTAATAGAATAAATATTAGAGGTGATAACCTAGATTGATTATGTTATAAACATTTTAGACATGGTACTCATGTTTACAATCTATTTGTAGGCTCTATCTAAAATATAATTAACTGAAGAAATAAATACACATTGATTGGTTTGCTACAAAATGACTTGGATGTGCATCGCCACGTCGGTGTAAATCTTTCACACTTGGAACATTTTTGAATGTTCATTCACTTTATTATACGTGTATTTAGGTTGAGAGCTAGAGGATATTACACCACAAGTAGCACACCGTACGTACCATCAAGCAAAATTTGAGGGGATATCCCTCGATTTCATTTTTGATGTGAGAATGAGAATCTCTACCGCTGTGAAACATTGGTGTGTAGATGTGGAATACAAAAGGAAACTTGAGAGCTCAAATCTAATAATGACACAAATGAATTAATCTTAAATTCCCCAAAAAAAATTCATACCTCATATCTTGAGGTGTGATCACGTAAATGTGTAATATATAATAGGCCACAAAGACGCGTGTTATGATTTGATTGAGTCATGTGGCGCAGGTGGAACACAACTGTTATTCCTCTCTATTGTGACAATCAGAGTATTATTCAAACTACTCGTAATAACGTGTTCCATGAACACATGAAACATATAAAGAATATATAGTTGTCATTTCATTCGCTAGCACCTCACTCAGGCACTCTCACTCTTATTTTAGTTGTCTCTAGTGACCGGATAATAACATATATTTTTACTAAAACTCAATTATTTAAACACTTTAGTGAGATATGTGACAAACTCAAGACGGTAGTTGTTCAACTATCTTAGTGCTCTGTTTTGATTTCTCGCCAAATAATTGCTGACCAAATATTATAACATCTACTGGTTTTACTGAAAATGTTTGTTTGTCTCTTGACATGTGTACATTGGTTGTTCTATATATGACAGTTTCAAACATTAGCCTAAGTTTAAGGAGGTTCTAGATGAGTTTTGACAAAGTTCAATGCAGTGTATCATATCATTGCTAAAATTAGCCAAAACACAGACACCGAATTTTGTTGAAAACTGGAAACACGTACTGGTGGTTAATCGTCATGGATCCAACCAGAATACAATCAAAATCAACAACATTGAAACATATTTAGCTTTAACACAAACTAGTGTCACCATACTGTCAAGAAAACCGTTATTTAACTGTCATAATCCTCCTTTTCTTGAAAATACCGACTCATGCATCTACTTCCGGAGACGTCATTCGCAGATTCTTGCAGCAGAGGCTCAGCCGCGGCCATGGAAGGAGGCGGCTCGACCCTCCTCCTCTCCTCCCCAGGCGGCGGCGCTCCTCGGATCCGCCTCCAAAACAGCCAGAGTCGCAGGTTGCCGGACTTCCTCCAGAGCGTCAATCTCAAGTACGTGAAATTGGGCTATCACTATCTCATTTCCCATCTCTTGACATTGCTCATCGCACCATTAATTCTCGTGACCATGATCGAGGCCTCAAGAATGGATCTTAACGATATGCATCAATTGTGGATCAATCTTCAGTACAATCTGGTCAGTGTCATCGTCTGCTCCACTTTCCTCGTATTCGGATTGACTGTCTACGCCTTGACCCGTCCCGAGCCCGTTTATCTGGTGGACTACGCCTGCTACAGCCCGCCCGAGCACCTCAAAGTCCCGATGGAGCGCTTCACGAACCACTCGAGGCTCACGGGGGACTTTGACGAGTCCTCCCTCGAGTTCCAGCGCAAGATTTTGGAGCGCTCGGGGCTCGGGGAGGAAACGTACGCCCCCGAGGCAATGCACCGGATCCCGCCCTCCCCCACGATGGCTGCTGCCCGGGAGGAGGCCGAGCAGGTCATGTTCGGAGCCCTCCATGATCTCTTCGCTAATACCAACATTAAGCCGAAGGAAATTGGGATTCTTATTGTCAATTGTAGCTTGTTTAATCCCACTCCTTCGCTTTCGGCTATGATTGTGAATAGGTACAAATTGAGAGGCAATGTGAGGAGCTTTAACTTGGGAGGCATGGGTTGTAGTGCTGGGGTTATTGCTATTGATCTTGCCAAGGACTTGTTGCAGGTCCATGCCAATACTTATGCTGTTGTGGTGAGTACTGAGAACATTACTCTCAACTGGTATTTTGGGAACAAGAAGTCTATGTTGATCCCAAATTGCTTGTTCCGGATGGGATGCGCTGCCATTTTGCTCTCCAACAAGTCCGTGGACAGGAAACGGGCTAAATACAGGCTCGTGCACGTTGTGAGGACTCATCGCGGGGCGGATGACAAGGCGTTCCATTGCGTTTACCAGGAGCAGGACGATGCTGGGAAGACGGGGGTGTCCTTGTCGCGAGACTTGATGGCGATTGCCGGAGAGACTCTGAAGATCAACATCACCACATTGGGTCCTCTTGTGCTGCCATTCAGTGAGCAGCTTCTGTTTTTTGTGACTCTGGTGATGAGGAAGCTTTTCAAGGCCAAAATCAAGCCTTACATACCAGATTTCAAGCTGGCATTTGATCATTTCTGCATACATGCTGGGGGGAGGGCTGTGATTGATGAGCTGGAGAAGAATCTCGAGCTTTTGCCCGAACACGTGGAGGCTTCCCGGATGACGCTGCATCGCTTCGGGAATACCTCGTCGAGCTCGATCTGGTACGAGCTGGCTTACATGGAGGCTAAAGGGACGATGCACAAGGGTAACCGGATCTGGCAGATCGCTTTTGGAAGTGGGTTCAAATGTAACAGCGCAGTTTGGCAGGCGCTGCAGAATGTGAAGCCGTCTCGCAATGGACCCTGGGAGGGTTGCATTGACAGATATCCTGTTGAAATATTGATCTAGCTAGCTATCTTGAGACCATTTTTATGTCTTGCTATCAAATCTATACCATTACTCATATCAGTAGACAAAACACATTATGGCCATTTCAATTCTTTGTATTGTACACTAAAGAGAGCCTGTACTGTGAGTTTTGCTTTCTGATATTGTTCTGTAATAACACTCTTTGCATTACATAATGTTATTATCTCTCTCGTGTTTGTTAAGGAAAATCTTTAATTTGCAGTCTAAAAGGAAGCTCGAACGTGAGACCTTAAGTAGACCGAGCGGAATATTGTTGACAGCTGGATGCGTATATTTGTGCCTACTAGTCAGCAACATTGAGCTTGACACTTTGTTGGATAGTTTCCAAACTATTTGTTATTTGCATAGTTGCAACTATATTACCAATACTACACAGTAAAAGAAAAAACAAAGGATAGGTAGCTCCCAAGGCAATAATGTTACCAAGGAGAAGAGTAGCTAGCTATTTTTTAGGTGAAAAGCTGTAATTCTCTTTTTGTTGTCATTGGTTTGAACCATCTGTTGTTCAAAAATGCATGAAAACAGCAGTGGCTTGATTCATTTATGAGCCTTAACAACATCATTTTCCATGAAATCTTGAATACATATAGAAGACAATTGTTATAACTGAGAACACAAATGACGGATGAGTTTATAAAATGGTATTATGGAACCATGTTCAATACAAATTTTGGGAACACAAAGTTTTTGCTGAAGATATATTCCCAGAAAAAAATTTACATACTCTAACCATGCAGTATCTACATGGATCAATTGAAAAAACGAATTGCATAAATTTGCTCTCTTGACAAATGGAAAATGGGGCAAAAGCAAAATAAAAATGAAAATGGGGAAAACCTCATCGGAAAGAGAACTGGATTTCTTCCAAAGTCCGTCCTTTGGTCTCTGGGACCCAGATGGTGATAAATGCAACTGCAAATGCACTTACGAGCATGTAGATGCTGAAGGTTCCTGTTCAAAGTGAAGGAAGTCCCAATTAACTAAAAATAATTGCAGTAACAACTATACATGTATAACAAATATTGAAGTTCAGAGAGAGAGAGTATACCTCCTGTGCTCCACGTCAAGAGCAGGTTTGCAGTCATTGTGACAATCCAAGAACATAACCAATTGACAAGTGTTGCTACACTTCCGGCGAGGCCCTTAATATCGACAGGCATAATCTGCATTGCCAAATTCGTAATATATATAGTAAGGACTTGAGGTAGATGCAATTATGTGAGAATTGCAATAGCAGATAGTTGGCTTCAAGGAAAAACTTTTGGCTCTTACCTCAGACATAATAACCCATGGAATGGGTCCGATTCCCAGAGAAAAGGATATCACCATGGCCTGAATGGAGTCAAAGGTTAGATAGAAGAACGAATTCAGCAACAAAGAAGCAAAATGGAATCAGAACATAATGGCGGCTAAAAATAGACAGTCATACCACAACTCCAACTACTGCAAAGATGCTCAGCACGCTGTACAAACTAGAATCTTCCGATACCATATCCTAGGATCAGTCCAAATGGGGAAAGAGTTTAAGTGCGACAGTATTGGATAAATAGAGGAAACATGAGATTTTGATGGTGATATTATATGAAAATGATCATCAACACAATGTACTTTATTACCTTCAAGAAGAATGAAGCTGAAACAATTAGGAGGCTCAGAGTCATTCCAGAAGAGGCTATCTGGTGAAGCAGCAAAATAAGTATTTAGTTATTGCCCTATAAATAGATAATTACTTACTGACCAGAACACACAATTTCCTATACTCACTATAAGTAAAACGCGACGGCCTGTTCTGTCTACCAACCATGTAGTGACTCCAGTGGCGACAACCTAAATGTCATGTAAATCCTTCAGTAAAACTTCACGTTATATAAACCATTAACATTGATGACTGAACAGAGGAAAAAGCTTTATGTAAATGCCCTCCAATTGTACCTGGACGGCTCCAAGTGCACATGTAGCCAAATTACTTGATGTAATTCCTGCCCAAAATCAAGCAAAATAATTATAACATCGACATGAAAACTATGTTGGTATAACCAAAATTACCCTGACTCAAATACTGAGATGGCTCCTAATTTCTTTTGGTACATAACTAACATGAAAATTAAATTACCAACAAAATATGCCAGCCTAGACCATGATACTGCCACCAATATATGGCCTGGGGATGGGAGGGTCATTTCTATACAGAACCTTACCCCTATGTTGTTCCTAGTCCCTACCTTTGTAGAGATGTTGTTTTCCTGACTGGAACCCTGACTTCAAAGTCACAAGGTAGCAACCTTAGTGTTACATCAGGTCTACCCTCTATACTATAACATGAAAGCATTTTACTTTCTTAAAGCATATCAGTAAAAAGGCACAACAACCAAAGGGTCTATTGAGTCTGCTGGACCATTGTCACACTTGAGGAATAGTGAAAAGGAAATATATGCTTACCAGCAGATTCAAAGATGCTACTGGAATAGAAAAGAACAGCATTAATTCCACTAAGCTGTTGCAGCATAAGCAATCCAATTCCAATCTGCAAAAAATCCATAGCCAAAAATAATATTTAGGGTGTAATGTTAATGCACTAGCAGTGAGGCCAAGACAAAAATGAATAGAAATTATAAACCAGTATCTTCTAGGCAGTAAATCAATACCATTAAAGGGAACCAATATCTTCTTCGTTTGAGATCCGCGAACCGGATTGTAGTTGTATTTCTTTTACTTGATGCCACAGATCTCTGCAAAATGCAAATAATCCACCGAGTCTAAAGTGATAGATCTCCATTTTTCCTCTTCTCCACAAAACTTCAAAAAAAAAAAAAAAAAAAAAAAAAAAAAAAAACAAATAGAAGATGAAGTACAACTCAGTAGTTACCTTGATTTCATTTACTTCAATGGAAATATCAGCATCAAACCCCCGAAGAACTTGCAAAGAAGCTTCAAATTCTTCTGTCATACCCATTTTTGCCTGGATTCAGATTAGGGAACTTGCATCACAACACTAAATTAGTAGGCCTAAGTTCATTATAGGAGGATCACCATGACACCTACCAGCCACCGAGGAGATTCAGGAATGAAAAACAGAGCAGGTATCAATATTGTACAAGGCAATATTCCTGCAAAAGAAAAGGTGTCAGAATTCTATCAAGCTAAAAATGTTAATTTCAGTTATGGGGATTGAGAAAGTAAATAAGCATTGACAGTGAGGGACTGAGGGTGCTCATTTTCTAACTAAAAAGTTATTTGAAAATCATTCATGTGATTTGACTACAGAAGTGAACAAAGAGGTCTGAATATGAGATTCTTACAAAGCCACAAAGGAACTCAAAAGCAAGCTAAAGCAACCAGTTCAATAACATTACCATCTTAGAGCATATAAGCAACATCAGAGGTTCTAGAGAAGAAGAAAAAAGCACTTATCAAAAATAGAAATTGATAGAAGCAGCTTTTGTAAAATCATAAGAGAAAGCATTCTCTTACTTCTAGGAATAATATTTGGGAGAAGAAACATAGAAATGACAACCACACTAATATAACCAAGTTTGAGCAGGAACGAGTTTCTGCACCAACCATTTTAGGATTTGTGCACATCTTGAAGATCTTGAGGAAGGAAAAAAATCATCAAATTTCTTTTCACATTATCTTCCTTTGCTAAGCATTTTACAATTTAACCACCTTTTTTTTTTCCTTTAACAATCAGAAATGTAAAAGGCTTAAGTTTTTAAGAAATCTTGATAATCAAACTCAATATATTCTATATCCAGTAGGTAAAAGAATTCAAATTAACCAAAATGGCCATCTTAGCTAGCTCTTTCTCTTTATGGCATTGAGCATATCAAAAATTTCAACCACCTAGGAGGGAAATAAAAGAAAATGATGGCATGGAAACCAAGCATGAACCATCTAGAAGATTACCTAGAACTGCAAGTATTCTCCACTGAACAAAAAGTCCCAGCAGATAAGCCAGCATTATTCCAATTGTGACAGAGAGCTGCATGAGGAAAATGGAAATGATGATAAAACTTGCAAGTTTGATATTCCACCAACCAAACACAAGAAAAGCTATTAAACTAAACCAACCTGATTCACCGAACCAAGTCCACCTCTCAAGTTCTGAGGTGCTATCTCGGCTATATATACAGGCACCTGCAAAAAACAAGCACAGGGTGTGACTCCCTAAGATTAGTCTCACTAACAATATCATTCTACAACAACCAAACTCGGTGATTGACATTACCACATAGGAGATTATACCCACACCAAAGCCTTCCAACAACCGCCCCATGTAGAGAAAAGAGGAATCCTACACAAAACGTTGAGCTTGCGCATTAGATGGAAAGGTCGTACTTGCAATTTACTGAGAGTGGTAGTCATTGAAACTCACTTTAGCAAACGATATGGCAAGCCATCCAATGATATTAGGAATTGAAGCAATCATTAAAGACTGCATTGAACACAACCAAGTCAAAGCAAGTAAGAAGATTTGGTAAGAGAAAAGAACCAAGATTATGAAACCAAACATATGCAATGCATACCCCTTTTCGCCCAATATACTCAGAAATCTGACCACTGGCAATTGCCCCAACCATAGCACCCACATTTGACAGAGAACCAAACCAAGAGAACTGACCTAACAATCTGAGTGAGACACAATACTAAAACAAAACACCAATATAAGCTAAAGAAATAGAGATTCAAACCTCAGAGACACTAAGTTTGAGATCATCAGTGATTGCAGTTTGGGTAGGGGAAGAATAGCCAGACTGCAAAAATCAGATAGCCCATTAGTCAGTTGAAGCTAAATAAAGAGAAAGCTTGTTCCTTTGGTTGACCCATAAGCCCCACAAGCTCAGTACAACTGATTAAATGGGTTTTGTTTAATGGGTCTTCGAATTCCACTAAGCACTAGCAAGAAAAAAGGGATTGAGGTTGCTTACAGTGAAGCCAAACTGGATAGGACCCAGAGCCACAATCATAACGCAAGCCACAACGGAAATGGAGCTGTCCCGTATGGCCTGGGTCGAACCCATGATGCTGGATTGTCTGGAACCCATGCGGTACCAGCTCCCAGTGTGCAGAAACGGCTTCCGTAGATCCTTGCCATCTTCAGAATCTTCCCTGAAACTCATTTTTCTCTTCCTCTCTGTTTCTTCAAAATCAAACAACAGAGGGAGAGGCTGTGCGAATCGAAGCCAATCAGTGTGTAGGCCTCAACGACAAAACAGAAACATGAGAGGAGCACGAGTTCGCTGAAATGGATTGTAAAGACAGAGACAGGAAGAGAGAGAGATTTGTTGGGTGAAGAGTGGAGAGAGCCAGAGAGGATCGTCCGTGGAAGACGAGAGAAAAAATGGAGGATATTTAATATTGAGAGAAAATTGAAGATTGGCGCATGAGACACGACTCCTGTTTGTTCTTTTGTCATCAGCCAGAACTATGTTTACATTATTTTTGTCCTAATAATGAGACATTTAGCGTGGGCTCCCGAAAACAATGTGATCACTCTCCTGTAAAATGTGACTCCAAGTCAAAAGCACATTTTAAAACGGCTCCAACTCAAAATTTTAAATTAAGTTGAAATAATTAATTACCCTTGGTCTTTTTTTTTTCTTGGTTATTTCAAAATTATATTTTCTCTCATGAAAATATATAACTATCTTACTTAAGTTTTTTTTATTTTTAAAATGGGATAGATGTATTAATTTAGTGACAAATTACAATATTAAATAAGTAAGTGTTAGAGTATAAAACTATTAATGGGCCTTCAACTATCAGCTTAAC